>SSNR01001033.1:16545-35153 GCA_006937965.1 Callopanchax toddi
TATATATATATATATATATATATGTATATTGGTATATATATATATATATATATATATATATATATATATATACACACACACATATATATATATACTGGGAGTATATACAGTATATATACTGGGAAGCAGTGATGCCGAGCACAAAGCTGCTGGAGTCGTGATGCAGTCTGTGCGCACTGTTTACTAAACTGAGGGAACGGATTAAGAATCCGTGCTTCTTCTGACCTGAAATTTATTTCCCTACCTGACCCTTCCGAGGCTCCGTAATTTATCCATCAATTTCAGAGCCATTTCAGAGAGACGCTGGGATTATAAAGCTGGTATAGATGGATTTGGTGTTTGGAGCTATGATGTGGAGAAGATCCGTGTTGGTGAGTTCAAGCATTTTATTTGTTTTTTAAATCATTTTATTTAATTAGTAATCAATCACCTGTAGCATGTCACAGCAGCACCGCTAGTGGTCAGGCTGCACGTGATACCCGGTTCTGTTCTGATCTGCCCAAAAATGTGCGTTGATCAGCCTATAATAGGGATGATGTAATGTGTATGTGTGATTTTGTATGGATTCTGGAGCCCTGGCATCAGATTGATGGAATCCTGGCATCAGATTGATGGAATTATGAGGCGTATTAATTTAGGTTGAACTGAGGAGGAAATCACTGAAGGCCCAGAGGTGAAAGTCACGGCCCGCCACTGATATATTGAAAGTATACTCTCTAATTTTTTTGTTTACTTAAAACACCTAGGAGGATTATTTTTCTCTGTATCAAACTTTTCTAAATGTTTTAAATGATATTTCAGGTCTAAACTATGATCTATGAGTTGAGTTCCACAACATCTGTCATTCTGATGAAGACCCTCCTTCCTCCTTTGCATTCAGCCAATAAAATTCAAATTTCTGCATTCTGGGGCGGGCCGTCTCTGGGTGGGGCCTGGGGTGGTCCTGGGGGCTCGGGTTCTACTTGGCGTGTTGCTGGCGGAGGGGCTGGTGTCTGTCCCAGTGCCTGACCCTGGATCTGGGGCCTTTAGTTTGCTGGTGGGCCTTGGTACCACCTAGCCAAATGGGGCTGGTTACATCTGCGTTGGGGGGGAGGAGTCTTGGGTCTGGGGGGAGGGGGGGGGGGCGCTTTGCCTGGGTGTCTAGGTCCTATGTAAGTTTGTAGTTTACTATGTGTGTGATTGAGGGAGGTATAGTTACCCTGCTGGAGTGGGGGTGGGGGACTCCGTGGGCTCTGTGGCGCTGTGTGGGGCTCCTGCCGGGAGCCTGGATGGGTGGGCCGGCGATCTCCCTGCCCTGGTTGGTGTTGGGGAACGGGGGTGCTTACTGGGGCCAGCGGGGAAGCTGGCTCCCTGGGAGGGCTTGTCCCCCCAGTCTTGCCTCCCCATCCCCGGATTTTTCCCTCCCTCTGCTCCGTCACGTCACCACACACACAGGGCTTTGGGTCACGGGTACGTCATGGGTGTGGAACACCATCTCTGCAGTCCTGTGGCAGCCTGTGGCCCAATTTTATTGCACAATTTAAACACTTCCACCCCAGCCGTTCTTACATTATGCATCTAGGGTCTTTGGAGAAATTACATCCAGTAATACCCGGGGGGGAGGGAGGTCTAGCCGGCTAACCTCTCCTCCGGTGTCATTACCCACCTCAACGCATTTAGACACTTAGGATCCAGGGCGGGGGATGGCGGGCCGCCCCCCACTCTTTTTAAAAGCATCTTACTACAACACGCATCAACACCACATTGGAGCAGGTGGGGGGAAACTTGGGGTCTTCACACACACCTGTTCTCTGCTTGCTGCCTGGGGCCTGGAGTGGAGCGGGCCGTCTGGTCGGGGTCTGCGGTGGGGGGCTGCTCGGCTGCGGTGGGGTTTGCGGTGGTCTGCTTATCCCCACTTCAGTAAGGGAGGGACCATCATCTGGATCTCAGGGCCGGCTTCACCCTTAGGGCGCTGGTCTCTGGTCCTGAACATAGAGTATGCATGGGGAGCGAGAGTGGGTGTATAGCGTCTATTGTGTGTCTTAGTATGTTTGCAGGAATGTGTGTGTGCACGCATGAGGGAGGGAGCGTGATTGTGTCTGTGTGTGACTGTTTTTCTGTCAGGTTTCGTCCCCCCCCCTCTTTCTGTGACATGCTAGGCCCTCCTCGGCAGAGACTATCCTCCCTGGCTGCGCCTCGGCATTGGTGGTGCCTTTCTCCGCTGGCGTATTGGGGTGTCTTGGGGTCTGGGTCTGGGTGCTGGGGGAGTCTGCCTGCCCTTCTTCCTGTGGCTGCCTGGTGGGATCTGGGCCCCCGGGGGTGGTCGGGCCTCTGCTGGGGCCAGTTCGCTCCTGGGTCTCGGGTCTCTGGTTCCGGCTAGATCTACCCTGGATGGCCGGCTGCAGGCGGTGCCTGTGAGCTCCTAGCCGCGACCCCCCCAGGGGCTCTAGCGCGGTGACTGCCGGGGGGCCCACGTGGGGTGAGCCTCTGCGCCCTCTGGGGGAGAGTTTAGTGGCTGCCCTGACGGCGATCTCCCTGGGGTGTCCGTGCCCTGGGTGGCTTCTGGACGTCTGGGGCCTGGATCTCCTCCGCGTCCTCCGTGGGCCTTGGGGATGGGTCTGTGGCTCCTCGAACTTATTATTGAATGTTTCAATAGAGAAACCTTACATAAACAAGCGCGTATATACACACACAGGTGATCACAAGGTATTCACATAAAGACGGACTCAGGTGTTTTCAGACACATTAACTGGGGCTGTGGTTGGCACTGAACTCTCTTGAACTGGTGTATACATATACATTTGAAGAATAGCACAACTGTTGTATATTCATATGCTGTTTGTTGCTGTTGTATCTTTTCTCCCTGTTTTGTTTGTTTGTGCTTTATTTGCAGGTCTAGAAGTGGACTCTTCACGTCTCTTGTTCTCTTCTTTTTCTGTTTACTTTCTCCCCCATCCCTCTTTCTGTACCCTTCCCTTCACTTTCAGGCTCCGTGTCCAATCAACCATAAAAACATTCTAATAAAGATTTTGGGGGTTATATTTAAACAAAAATCAGGAGGAGTTTTATAGCAGTGGCTGTAACCTCTCACCTGAAACAGCAACACTGTTGGGCTTGTTTTTGGCACTCAGACTTTATTCTGTTTGCTCCACAGCCGGACAGGACACGGGGTTAAAAAAAAAAAATTCTGCATTCTCTCAATGTGCACGACCAAACCTGTACCAGTAGGGGGTGCTCTCGTACAGAACGCTCCGTGTGTTTCTCTGTTTGCCGTCTCAGCCTCACAGCTCATTTCTACTAAAAACCTACCCATTTCCGAGCTAAAGATGGATTTATTTTTATTTTTAAACCTTTTACCTCACAGAATGGCAAGGCTTGACAGGGTTACGCGTTTATTTTGGTCAGAAAGTTCATCCAGGGCCGAGTCAAGTTCAGCTTCAGAGTCCAGCAGCAGCTCGCTTCTAACAGAGCTAATATCAGAAGCAGCAGGGACAGAGAGGACTCATCAGACCCTCGTAGTGTTGGAATAAGATTTGTGAACTGTGAGTGATTAAACCCTACACATTGAGCTGTACAGTTTATGCCCGCAACGTACAGTGGGGCAAAAAAGTATTTGGTCAGCCACCGATTGTGCAAGTTCTCCCACTTAAAATGATGGCAGAGGTCAGTAATTTTCATCATAGGTACACTTCAACTGTGAGAGACAGAATGTGAAAAGAAAATCCATGAATTCACATGGTAGGATTTTTAAAGAATTTATTTGTAAATTAGGGTGGAAAATAAGTATTTGGTCAATAACAAAACTTCAACTCAATACTTTGTAACATAACCTTGTTGGCAATAACAGAGGTCAGACGATTACTATAGGTCTTTACCAGGTTTGCACACACAGTAGCTGGTATTTTGGCCCATTCCTCCATGCAGATCTTCTCGAGAGCAGTGATGTTTTGGGGCTGTCGCCGAGCAACACGGACTTTCAACTCCCTCCACAGATTTTCTATGGGGTTGAGGTCTGGAGACTGGCTAGGCCACTCCAGGACTTTCAAATGCTTCTTACGGAGCCACTCCTTTGTTGCCCGGGCAGTGTGTTTGGGATCATTGTCATGTTGGAAGACCCAGCCACGTTTCATCTTCAAAGCTCTCACTGATGGAAGGAGGTTTTGGCTCAAAATCTCACGATACATGGCCCCATTCATTCTTTCCTTAACACGGATCAGTCGTCCTGTCCCCTTAGCAGAAAAACAGCCCCAAAGCATGATGTTTCCCCCCCCATGCTTCACAGTAGGTATGGTGTTCTTGGGATGCAACTCAGTATTCTTCTTCCTCCAAACACGATGAGTTGAGTTTAGACCAAAAAGTTCTACTTTGGTTTCATCTGACCACATGACATTCTCCCAATCCTCTGCTGTATCATCCATGTGCTCTCTGGCAAACTTCAGACGGGCCTGGACATGCACTGGCTTCAGCAGCGGAACACGTCTGGCACTGCAGGATTTGATTCCCTGCCGTTGTAGTGTGTTACTGATGGTGACCTTTGTTACTTTGGTCCCAGCTCTCTGCAGGTCATTCACCAGGTCCCCCCGTGTGGTTCTGGGATTTTTGCTCACCGTTCTCATGATCATTTTGACCCCACGGGATGAGATCTTGCGTGGAGCCCCAGATCGAGGGAGATTATCAGTGGTCTTGTATGTCTTCCATTTTCTGATAATTGCTCCCACAGTTGATTTTTTCACACCAAGCTGCTTGCCTATTGTAGATTCACTCTTCCCAGTCTGGTGCAGGTCTACAATTCTTTTCCTGGTGTCCTTCGAAAGCTCTTTGGTCTTGGCCATAGTGGAGTTTGGAGTCTGACTGTTTGAGGCTGTGGACAGGTGTCTTTTATACAGATAATGAGTTCAAACAGGTGCCATTAATACAGGTAACGAGTGGAGGACAGAAAAGCTTCTTAAAGAAGACGTTACAGGTCTGTGAGAGCCAGAGATTTTCCTTGTTTGAAGTGACCAAATACTTATTTTCCACCCTAATTTACAAATAAATTCTTTAAAAATCCTACCATGTGAATTCATGGATTTTCTTTTCACATTCTGTCTCTCACAGTTGAAGTGTACCTATGATGAAAATTACTGACCTCTGCCATCATTTTAAGTGGGAGAACTTGCACAATCGGTGGCTGACCAAATACTTTTTTGCCCCATTGTATATGTGCCGTGTGCACGAGCGCACACGTGACCGGACGCGCGTGTCGAGATGTTTTGAGGAGGAGCCTTTGACGTTAGATTCAAAAACTGCTCTCTTGATGAAATCCTCCACAATGTGGCTTTAAAGTATACTTACATATACTTCTTTTTGGTAAGGGTAACAACAATAATAAAGCAGCATACAAGGGTTTATTCACGCTTCCTGACCAGTATGAATCAGGTGAAAGTGGAACAATGAGAACAGGACGCATCTCGTTTCTCTCTAGTTTGCGTCTAAGGAAACAGCGGACCTGTTTTCATCTCTTTATGGGTCCCCGGAACAATAAATTCACATTAATAGTTCCTCCCCGACTTAAACCCTCAATGTGCCCATAAATGAGCAAATAAAATATTTACCTTCAACCAAAAAGGATTATAGTGTTGATATTTTCAACTTTACACTTAAATGTGGTAATCCCTCATTAGGGGTGTCACATATGGTTGTAGCACCATTGCCTCGCCGCAGGAACGTAGAAGGTTTGATTCCCAGCTGTGTTCTTTCTGTGTAGTTTGTGTGATCTCCCCATACAGTATGTGCATGGACTTTCTAAAGTTACCCCAGTTTAACCCCACTGACCAGAAACATGCGTTATATTAATCATTGACACTAAATTGTCCTTAGGTGTGAATGGTTGTATGTCTTGTTTCTGCATCCCTGAGATGGACTGGTGACCTGTACAGAGTGTCCCCTGCCAAGCAAACTGATGAATGTATAATAAATACAATTATTCTAAACTCCAGCGTCTCAGGATCCTAACCACCCCATCAAACTGTGCTGTGTCACAATAATGACTACACCATTTGATGCTTCTAGATAGCATAGACAATTAGTGTCACATGACTCAGCATAAATCCAACATTAATGTGCTTTTAAATATGCTGAGTCATTCTGTAAACCTTGAATATGACACAGCTATTTCCATTTTACCCTTTGAAAGACTTAAATTTTGTTTCCTTTACATCCTTAAAGAAACTAGGGTCAGCTTTGAGAAACGAACCTCATGAGCGCCGCACCTGGTGCTGCGAATAACTGCAGCCTTGAACGGGAGCACGCACAAACTTCTCACTAGTTCATCTCATAAGAGTTCAATCAAAGGCAGCCGGAGGCATGATTCCATAAATAAAAATACATTTTATTAATACAAAAGGAAATATGGTAAAACAATGCCCCACGCCACACACACACACACACACACACACACACACACAGGGTCAGACCGAGGGAGCCGATCCAACAGAGCTAATAGCTGCTATGTTCCAGTCCTTCCCAGCTGCCCGTATCGCTAAAAGCTGTAATCAGCCGGTGTTCTCTGACTCCTGAAGGAAAATTTGAGAAATCTAGGGAAATCATGTCCTGCATATATCACCCTAGATTTCTCAAGTTCGCATCATGGAGTGGAGCTCCAGAGCACCCAGCGTGCGCTGCACACCTGCCTTTGATGCATTGTAAGCGGACTGAGGTCCAGGAAACAGTCGGGGATTTGAGGCCTATAGTCCAAACACCCATAAACATCCACAGATTGCTGTGTGGTTGCCTATAACAGCACCTTTAGCTCTGTGAAACCCTAAAATCCATCAGAGAGGTTTTCAGCTCCATAAACGCTGCCAAAATAACACCTGTTTTATGAGAAAAACCACAGATTCATAAGAAGGAATTCCGCCGTTGACCAGCAACACAACACAACGGTGCAATACTGCCACCTATTGGATATACATTTATTATTACTTTTTTAGCTCTCCAGAATGCACAGTTGACAGTTGACGTCACATCTGTAGGACAGCACGGGAAATTTGGTCCCGAATTGCAGAACATTTTACAGCTCACAGCCTGTTCAAGATAATGGAAAGATACATTGGTGGCGTCATTCTTTTTGATTTAAAATGCCTCATCACTTAAAACTGAGCATGCATGATTATTTTTATTAAAAATTTTAACCCATGTCCCTTTAAATTAAAACATAAACACAATTTCTTTTTTTTTTTTTAACCCCGTGTCCTGTCCGGCTGTGGAGCAAACAGAATAATGTCTGAGTGCCAAAAACAAGCCCAACAGTGTTGCTGTTTCAGGTGAGAGGTTACAGCCACTGCTATAAAACTCCTCCTGATTTTTGTTTAAATATAACCCCCAAAATCTTTATTAGAATATTGTTATGGTTGATTGGACACGGAGCCTGAAAGTGAAGGGAAGGGTACAGAAAGAGGGATGGGGGAGAAAGTGAACAGAAAAAGAAGAGAACAAGAGACGTGAAGAATCCACTTGTAAATAAAGCACAAACAAGCAAGCAAAACAGGGAGAAAAGATACAACAGCAACAAACAGCTTATGAATACACAACAGTTGTGATATTCTTCAAATGTATACGTATAAACCAGTTCAAGAGAATTCAGTGTCAACTACAGCCCAAGTCAATCTGTCTGAAAACACCTGAGTCCGTCTTTATGTGAACACCTTGTGATCACCTGTGTGTGTATATATGCGCGCTTGTGTATGTAAGGTTTCTCTACAGTATTAAAACATTCAATAATAAGTTCGAGGAGCCACAGACCCGTCCCCAAGGCCCACGGAGGACGCGGAGGAGGTCCAGGCCCCAGACGTCCAGAGGCCACCCAGGGCACGGACACCCCAGGGAGATCGCCGTCAGGGCAGTCGCTAAACTCTCCCCCAGAGGGCGCAGAGGCTCACCTAAACATAAACACAATTTCTTCCACCAGCTTTATTTATCCAATGCAACCTATAACATCCAACTGAAAAATATCACAATTACAGTTCAGAAAAACATTCTGAAATAAACGACAAGAAATACTGAAATTAATAAAGGATTGATTGACATAGTTTATTCAGTACAGTTTAGTACAATACAAAATATAAACAAACACAACAGAATCCAGTTGATTTCTGTATCTGAAAGGGTATAGGCAGAAGCAAAGCATATAATGATCACCTACCCCTTTTACCTTAGAATATCACCACAACACCAAAACATACAAATTTAAAATTAGTCAGTAAACCTAAACTTGTTTCACACAGCAAAAATGAAGAGAAAGTGCTACACAATCTAAAAGTAAAACAAGGAATTTCAACTTAATTTTCTCTACTGTAGCAAAAAATAATATTTTCTTTATAAAGTCTCTTAAAACTAATGTTGTGGGCCTTTTATCTTTTCTAAAAGATTGGTCGTTGAAAAACTCGAGCCAAAAACAGTTTTCAAAAATCAAAACATTAGTTTATTTTACTTCTGATCAAAAGGAAAAACACAAAACACGTGGCCGGTATATAAAAAACCAAAACATTAATACCGGTGTATAAAAAAACCAAAACATTAATACCAGTATTATAAAAACATCAAAACAAATAGATAGCTGGTGGCTTTCTTAAAAAACACTATACCTGCAAAGAGGAGATGTGGTAGGTATTCCCAGGGGCGCCGTAAAGGGGTGAAAGCTTAGGAAGATTCTAAGGGCCCACGACTCTTAGGGGCCCCCAAAAAGTCTCTAATTTAAAAAAAAAAATTTAAGTTTAAAAATCTCAAGTACTTTACTCCTCAGTATTTTGTTAAAAATTAAGACATTAAACAAACAATATTTTTGTCTTCATAAAATGTATATCATAAGTCTCTACTTTATTTATAAAAATATCATTTTAACCCCCCCCCCCCCCCCTTGCATCGGCATGAAATGGTACAGTCCTGCCCGAGTCACCTCTTTGATTGAAGTCAACACGGAGCAGCAGACCAACCTCTGGTGTTTGTCCTTGTCAGCACCGGGGAAGCTGCCTAACAGTCGGCGTCACTTCTCTCCAGGACCTCGCTAACAACTTTAAAGTGCCCATGACATCGGTTTCCATGTTTTATGAGTTATCTATCATGTTGCAACGTTGAGTTCTCACCTTACACATGCCAGAAAGAGCAAAAAACGGCATCCATCTGTCTCCTAGTACAGCCAGTGAGATGCTCTTCAAGATTTCAGACCTAGGTTTCAAACATTTTTTTCACTCCAGCCCGCTATGAGGTCATAGTGATCCGGACTTGCTTATATGGTAAATTCTCCTCCCACATGCACGTTCACGACAACTGGAGCGAGGCAGTGCCGCCGCCATTGCCCACAGACCGTGTAGTGTTTAGTTTCAGTTTCATTTCTCTTTCACGCGACGGCACTGCCCCCTACTGGGCACTGCCCCCTACTGGGCACTGCCCCCTGCTGCAGCAGAAGTGTCAGGCTGCCAAATAAGGAGAAACCCAGCAGAAGGCTGCGCTTTCTTCTGATCTCTCAGTTGCTCGTTAGGAAATAATTACAGCGTATTTTGAGTTATAATGGTGCAACGCTGATCTACAGGCATCAAAGATTACACCTGTTTAATATAAAGTGATTTAAATATGGAGTCACAGGCACTTTAACACATATGAATCCATTATCAGACAGTTAGAGGCGTTTTGCAATAAAGTGAATGTTCGTCACGGGAGCGCACAGCGCTTCTAGAGCGCGCAGCTTCAGCTGTTTCTCAGCGCGACTCAATGGTTGCAGCTTCAATTTTGGCAAATCAAACAATAAAAACCACATTTCTCTGTCAGGACTTCAGCAGAGTTTTGTTTTCCTTTAACCTTACAGCTGTTTTCAGAGACTCTTCGTGTTTTTAATAGTTTTATAGTAGAAACCTGCTCATATGACCCAAATCCTCCATGACATTACCATGAGTTACTGTCAATAAAGGATTTGCTGTTTTTGTTACAGGTGACAAGTTTAAAGCATTAATATATTTTTCTCCACATAATTTATTAAATACTTTATTTTCCTCATCACAACAGTCCAGATTAAGTTCTTAGCAATAAGTTAAATACCTCAAAATAGTTTCACCTAAACATGATGCAAAGACATGCTGTGACGTGGATAAACAGAACTATTAAAAATAGATAAAAGGTTATTTTTTGTGGTAAACACATTGTTTTTCCACACAATGATAATTAGATGAATCAGTAACAACTTACAGTCTGTGTTGGATGCTGGGCAGGTTGAAGCATTGTTATTAATGTTACAGAAATTATTGTTAGATTATTATTATTACATACTGTGAAGAGCCTTTTTAGAGGAACTAAAGAAAACCTTCCACTAAATACCTTGAAATCAGATGTTTTGATGCTGACTGAATTATGGGAGGTCTCAGTTTGTTTATAGCTTTTAGAGCACAAACCAAAAATCCCAGTGATTGTCCAAGAATTCACCAGAGAGAGGAAAATGAAACAAAATCTCCTAAAAACAACTTTATAAGATAACCTTGAACACAATAAAATATAAAATCTAGGGTTCATGATGGACAATAACAGCAAATATCTCATATATATTATATATATTTAAAACAATGTTCTCCCTTCACATCAGGGAGGGTGGAGCCCCAGAGCCCCTATGGAGCTGCCACCGGGCCCAATTTGATATTTTTTCATGGGGCCCAAAATCCCTGGCGGCCCCCCTGGGTATTCCTTCCTGACCAGATTTGAGGAGGCCCACCTCCTCATTCACACAAAACTCCTCAACATCTGCCTCTGGGGCGGAACCAGTATTTTTCCACTTCTAAACAAAGGAGACATCTCTGGATGTTCCCCAAGACCAGTTGTCTTTGGTTGAAACCTGAGGCCTTTTCCTGTGAGGCACTGGGGCCATAAATCTCCTGATGTCCCTCTGTCTGTTTCTCTACGGCACATACCAACATCCCCCACACACTTATTCATGGCTCAAATGATGTTTTAACCTTAGCAAATATAGTAATCACTCTGATTCTAAATAAAATATAAAATCTTCTGTTAATCATGAAAAATCCTCCTCACTAACCATAGTTGAACATAATTTTATATTTTCATTAGTACTGTCAATCGATTAAAATAAATTAACTAATTAATTGCAAATTTGAAAGAAATTAATCGCGATTAATCGCATTTAATCGCTTCTTTTCAGAAATATGAAATTACATGCAGTTTACAATGCCCAACCAAGAAATATGCCAAAATGTTTTTAAAACATAATTTTTAAAGCATGTTCAAAACAGTTGAAAAACAAAAATTCCTGACTAAAACTGGACAGACCCTAAATACAGTACTTTATGAATCTATTTGTTTATTTTATGTACAATTTCAGAAGGGTGTTGTTTTAAAATAATAATAAAATATTTCCAACATGTGGAAACACTATGAGAGAATCATTTTTTGCAGTGTTCAAACTGACCCACGGTCTGCATCGTTTTCAATGAGGGGTCCGGGTCAGGTCTCTGTTGTTTAAAGACTAGTGTGGGAATGGGATCGCCTCGGTTCGGTACTGGTTTTACTTTTCAGATAGAAGTAGGGTCTGGGTTCGTACCGAGCCGAACTGACACCTCCGTCCGCTTGGACCTCGGTGTCAGACTGGACCCGTAACAGCTGCTCACTGCTGAACTGAACCGAACCGGACCGTACGGCGGAGAAGGAGCAGGAATAAACCTTAAAGGCTAGAGACCGTCCAGTTTCACCGCCGATTACTTTCGGTTTTCACGGTGGAAGGAGCGGAGAGTTGAGCTCCGCTACCGGGGAGACAGGTGAAGAGAGTGACCTGATGAGATCTGAGTACGTAAGTAAGTAAGTAAAGTTTATTTATATAGTACCTTTCACAGAAAAAATCACAAAGTGCTTCACAGAAAACAGAATCAAACATGATAAAAAACAAATAAAATTAATAAAACAAACAAAATATCATTACAAATCAAAATCATTAAACAACAACAAGAGAACACAAAAGAGTTATTTAAAAGCAGTTTTGAATAATTGGGTCTTCAACTGCTTTTTAAAGGAGTCCAGACTGTCTATACAGCGTAAAACTAAAGGAAGGTCATTCCAAAGTCGCGGTGCAACAGACTGGAAGGAGCGATCACCTCGACTTTTAAATCTGGTCCTTGGAACTGTTAGGAGATTCTGGTCTGTGACCTGAGGACTCGGGTTGGAACTGTTAGGAGATTCTGGTCTGTGGACCTGAGAGCTCGGGTTGGAGCGTACGGCTTTATCAGTTCAGTAACATAAACAGGAGCTTGACCATGTAGGGCCCTGAAAGTTAGAGTCAGGATTTTAAAATGAACTCTACATTTAACAGGTAACCAGTGCAGAGACTTCAGAATAGGAGTGATGTCATCTTTCCTGTTTGCTCCAGTGAGGAGCCTCGCTGCAGAGTTCTGGACCAGCTGAAGGCCATAAAGGGCTTTTTGGTTCAAACATGTGAAAAGTGTGTTACAGTAATCTAGACGGGAGGAGATAAAAGCATGAAGAACAATTTCCAGTTCAGGTTTTGACACCAACTTTCTCAGTTTGGAAATATTTCTCAGATGATAAAAACAGTTTCTGACCAGCTGTTTTGAGTGACCTTCAAGAGACATTGATTGGTCGAAAATAACACCCAGATTCCTCAGGTTTGACTTTACAGCAGAAATTAAATGTCCAATATGTTGACTGATCAGAGGGACCATCCTATCAGGGGCAACAATCAGACATTCAGTCTTTTCAGGGTTTAACTGAAGGAAGTGATTTTCTAACCAGTTAGTAATAGCTGACAGACACTCCAGTAGTTCAGACAGTTTGTAGAACTCTGAGTCCTTGAAGGAGCAGTACAGCTGAATGTCATCTGCATAAAGGTGGTAGGAGACATTGTGACATCTACTAATGATCTGTCCAAGAAGATGGATATATAGTAAAAACAGGAGTGGACCCAGAACAGAGCCTTGGGGTACCCCACAGAACAGATCTGTAGTATTTGACATGTTGTTTATATGGACACTGAAACTTCTGTTTGAGAGGTACGATCTGAACCAGTCTAAAACGGTTCCAGAGATCCCCACCAAGTCTGTTAATTAAGGTGCTGTGATCAACAGGAAGGTCCAACAAAACTAAGACCGTAAACTCCCCGTAGTCTGCTGCCATCATGATGTCACTGGATACTTTGAGTAAAGCTGTTTCTGTTGAATGTTTTTTACGGAAACCAGATTGGAATTTATCAAAAATGTTGTGTTGTTCCAGAAAAGAGATCAGCTGATCAGCCACAACTCTTTCTAAGAGTTTAGAGATATAGTTCAGTTTGGAAATGGGCCTGTAGTTATTTGGTTGAGAGGAGTCCAGACTGGGTTTTTTAAGGATGGGTTCAATAACAGCGTGTTTAAAGATGGAGGGGACAGAGCCGGTTTGGAGGGATAGATTAATAAAATCAACAATGCATGGGCCAACTAGGTCAAAAGCTTTAAGAAGCAAAGAGGTTGGGAGAATATCAACTGGGCTTGAAGATTGTTTCATGTTTTTAAGAATGAGACAGATGTCCTGAAAATGAACAGGTGTATAGAAGGACCAGGTATGGAAAGGAGGAGGGTGGATGGGAGAATAAGGAGCAGATGGGGGTGAGAAACCTGACCTGATGTTTCTAATCTGAGGAGCGGGTGGGAGGGAGGACACGGTCTGCGACGGGAGCTGCAGGAAATCTGATGCTGACAAGCGCTCCGCCTTGCTTCAAACACAAGTTGCGTTAATTTCGTTAATTTTTTTAACGCGTTATGTCTTCCTTTTTTGTATATATATATATATGATTTATTTATTTTTATTTTTTTTTAAGAAAGGCAAAAAGACAAAAGTAACAAATCCAAGTAGATCATTAACCCAAAATAAACCCTAAAGTCATAACAATAACATTAAAAAAAAAACCCATAATAAAACATAACACTAAGACAAACAGACAAATAAACTGAAGGCGCTACCATAATAATTCCTGCAGGATGTGTAAGTACATTATGACATTCGGGGATACATCTGATAATATAGTTGATACAAATTATAGTGATCACGAGGCAACATCAAATGCCATAGGAATAGCATGGTCCATAAAAGGTTGCCAGACATTCAGAAATTCAATATCTGATCCTCTAAGACAGTACTTAATTTTTTTCCAGTTTCATAAAATACAGAGCATCTTTAATCCAGTGAGAGTGAGTAGGTGGATGAGAGTCCTTCCAGCGCATTAAGATGGTTCTCCTGGCTAGAAGCGTAAGGAAGGCCACGAAGTCAGCAGCATGTGATGGTAAGGGATTGCAACCTGGAACAATCCCAAACAGAGCAGTCAAAGGAGACTGTGGGACTCTTACAGACCCACTGATAACTGATTCAAGATTCAAGATAACTGAAAGAGATTCAAAAACTGACTCCCAGAATGTAGACAGAGGCAGGTTAAAAACATATGGGTGAGATTGGCTGGACCCAAGTTGCATCTCAAACAGCTAGATTCAGCGCCAGGGAAAACCCGAGCCAGCCTGCTCCTAGACCAATGTACCCTATGCACCATTTTACACTGAATAATACAATGTCTGGCACAGATAGATAAAGAATGAATACGTTTCAGAATAGACTGCCATTGATCAATGCCAATTTCTATACCGAGCTCTTCAGACCAAGCCGCACAGAAACAGTCAGATATAACTGAACATTTAGAAAGAAAAAAGTTATAAATTTTAGATATTACTCCTTTCTGGTGAGGCATAATTTCCATTAACATATCAATGTCAGTATTTTCTGGGACATTGGGAGAGCCTGGGAAGTGCCTGCTAATAAAATCTCTAGCTTGTAAATATCTAAAAAAGTGAGCATTTGGTAAGTTAAAGTTTGTCGATACCTGAGCAAAAGAAATCAGAGTGCCACCCTCAAAAAGGTCCTTCACAGAAACGAGTCCCCGGCTCTTCCATAATGCAAAAGTTTTATCTATGATTGATGGGGGGAATAAAGGGTTTAAGTGAAATGGTGAGTGAAGGGGAATACCTTGAAACACAATGTGCTTCTTAGCTTGAGACCATATTTTAAGACAATTTTTAACTACAACATTATTAGAGTATGATGTGGCGGATGCTTTTAAAGGGAGGCACAAAAGGGAAAACAAAGAAGCAGAGTTACATGAAGCCTCCTCCATCGGCAACCAGCTTGGCTTGTTCCCATTGGCGTTACACCAAAACAACATAGTACGAATATTAACCGACTAATAATAATACAAAAAGTTTGGCAAGGCAAGACCTCCCAGATCTTTACTTTTTTGCAGGAGGTTCTTTCGCATTCTAGGAGGTTTTTTGTTCCATAGGAAATGTGAAATAGAGCTGTCAACTGACTGAAAAAAGCTTTTTGGGATAAACACCGGGATGCATTTAAAAAGATAAAGAAATTTGGGCAGCACATTCATTTTAATGCAACTAATCCTTCCTGCCAAGGAGAGAGGCAACATTGACCAGCGGTTCATGTCTTGCAACAGTTGTTCAAGTAAAGGATGGAAGTTGGTTTTAAAAAGCCTAGAAAACTCCTTAGTTATATGGACCCCCAAGTACTTAAAACTTTGTGAGGCTATTTTAAAAGGTAAACTAGCCAGAGGGTAAGCTTCCGCCATTGAATTGATGGGGAGAATCTCACTTTTATCAAAATTAAGTTTATAGCCTGACACTTGGCCAAAATTCTTCAGCAGAGATAGAATTAGTGGCATCGAGTAATATGGATCTGAGACAAATAACAACAGATCATCTGCATATAAGCTAACTTTATGATCTGAGCCCCCCCTTGAGATGCCACGCATACTACTAGACCTGAGTGCTGCTGCCAGTGGCTCTATGGCTATTGCAAACAGAAGGGGGGAAAGAGGGCAGCCTTGCCGAGTTCCTCGACCTAAAGAGAAATATTTAGAATAATCATTATTTGTACGGACCTGTGCCAGTGGTGAGGAGTATAGCAATTTAATCCAAGATATAAACATACCGCCAAAACCAAAACGCTTTAAAGTATAAAATAAATAGGGCCACTCCACCCGATCAAATGCCTTTTCAGCGTCCATAGACATGACCATTTCCGGAGTGGTAGATGATGGGGATGCATATAAGATATTCAACAGACGTCTAACATTATGATATGAGTGTCTGGTTTTAATAAAACCGGTTTGGTCTGGGCTAATAATTAAACTCATTATGGACTCCAAACGTTTTGCAAGCATTTTTGCTAGGATTTTGACATCTGCACAAAGAGGGGAGATTGGACGATAATTGCTACAAATACGGGGATCTTTGTCTTTCTTTAAGATGAGAGAAAATGTAGCTTGTCGAAGGGTGGGTGGAAGAATGCCAGATTCAAAGGCTCCTTCAAACATGGCAAGCATAAGGGGAGACAGTTTACTAATAAAAATCGTATAAAATTCTGATGGGAAACCATCAGGCCCAGGGCTCTTTCCACTCTGCATAGACATTACAGCATGTTCAATTTCCTCCATGGTAATTAGTTTATCCAGCTCTGTAGCAACCAGTGGTTCAATAGTGGGAATTGTAAAACCATTGAAAATATTTTCGTAACAGCTTTCATCAAGTGGACTTCCAGCCATATATAAGGATGAATAAAAGTCCCTAAACTGATTATTAATAGTTTGAGGATTAATAACATACCGGTCAGAAACCAAAATTTCAGTGATGTGCTGAACTGAGGCTGATTGGCGAATCTGGTGAGCAAGGACTTTACTTGGCTTGTCGCCAAACTCGTAATAGGCGTGTCTAGACCTAGTTATTGATTTAACAGCCACATCAGTGGCCATGGAATCAAATTCAAACTTTTTAATCAATAGTTCTCTGGTTAGGTCAGCTGAGGGGGATTCTGCACACCTAGTTTGCAGTTTAGATATAACATTAGAGAGATGCTGACTTTTTTGAGAGGCAATCTTGTTATTATAAGCCACGTAGGCTATTGTCTCACCCCGCAGAAAGGCTTTACAGGCCTCCCAAATAGTAGCTGCTGTTACATCTGGTGTCACATTGGTAGAAATAAACAGATCTATACGTTCATTAATGTATTTAATAAATTCAACATCCTTAAGTAGTAAAGGGTTAAAGCGCCATGGGGATCGCACTATAGAATAACCCGGGAGCAATAAATCCAAAATGACCAGCGTGTGATCTGATATTACTATAGAAGCATAATTACAAGAGCTAACTGAAGATAAAAGTTTATTATCAAGTAAAAAAAATCAATTCGTGAAAATGTGCCATGTACTGGGGAGAAAAAAGAAAATTGCTTACTACTAGGATTAAAATATTGCCAAGCATCTGAGACACCATATTGTTGCATGAATAGTTGTATGACTTTTGCTGATTTAGACATAGCTTGTGGCTTAGTAGAAGTACGATCCAACAATGGATCCAGACAACAGTTAAAGTCACCGCCAAGAATGAGCTGTTGATTATTCAGGTCGGGGAGTAGGAAAAACAGTTTCTTTAAAAATTCCTCATTATCCCAGTTAGGCCCATACACATTTACAAAAATTACCTTGTTGCCCCCAATTTTGCCCAAAACAATAATATAACGCCCATTAGGGTCTGATATCACGTCACTTACTGATAGTGGGACACTTTTATGAATAAGAATAGCGACCCCACGTGCTTTACTATTAAACGATGAATGATAAATCTGCCCCACCCAGCCCAACCGAAGCTTGAAATGATCTAACCGTTTTAAATGAGTTTCTTGTATAAATACAATTCTGGCATTTAATTGTTTTAAGTGGTTAATTACTTTCTTCCGCTTTACAGGGGAGTTTAGCCCCTTCACATTCCAGCTAATGAATCTCAGCGCACCCCCTTGTGTCAATGAAACATTTGAACTTAACATGTCCGTTTATAATAAATAAACAGCCTCACAGATAAACAAAAAACATTTTTCAAACCCTACATTTACCAGGTAGCGCACATAAAACAAACAAAACGAAAGAAAAAAAAGGGGGAAAAAAGAAAAAAAGAAAAATTGTTGCAAAAGGCAACAACAGTCTCTCTGACGAACTAAACTCATCAGCATATTTTACTACTTCCCTTCCCTAACCCCCTGCACCCACGTGGCAGTCAAATAACATTATCCAAAGTTATAAGAGTCCTGATAGGACTCATAGCTTATGTAATATTAACATTTAACCTGCGCTAAACAAATGTAGCAGCAACATTCATAGGAAGAAGCCCCCACAAAAATGAAGTCTATAGGAAATGCAAGAGCAACAACCCAGAGCTGGCATAATTACCGTGCTGCCTTAGGTGGTCTTATTCAAATCCTCAACAAAGTTAATCGCCGCAGAGGCAGATGAGAACCATTTCTTGTCCCCATTTGGCAACGTGATGCGTAGCTTGGCAGGAAAGAGCAGCGCCAGACGGTATCCTCGCTTGTAGAGCTCCGACATGGGGATTCGGTATTCACTCCGCTGCTTCATCACATCCGGACTATAGTCTTCATAAATACGGATCTGGTGACCTTTATAGGACAGGTTCCCTCTTTTACAGGCTTCTCGGATAATGAGGTCCTTGATTTGGTGGCGATGAAGACAAAGAAGAACAGGGCGAGGTTCCCCCCCCCCC
>SSNR01001034.1:18560-35320 GCA_006937965.1 Callopanchax toddi
AAACTCAAGCTCTGATTCATTTTTGATTGACTCTGTCTGGTGGAAAGGTACCACAAACCTTTCTTCCCTTTGGTTCATGATGACCCACGATGTCCTCCATCATCGGATTGGTATTTCAAGGCAACGACCTTCTGCTAGGAGTCCTCGTCTTGAAATAAGGGGGGATATGTAGCGCTGGCAAAGCGTTACTATCTCTGATTTCTGACCCCTTGGTTCATCACAACAATAACTCATCTTTTTCCTAATAACTTGGATTAAAATGACTCTTTTATTATGTTGTAACCTGAATCAACATTCCTTCCAGGACCGGTCGTGTCGGAAGACTCAAGAGATTTCCTTTAATTAATAATTAAACTTAAGAACTCTTTGATGTCTCATTCTAAAGACACTACCTTTTAATCCACTGTCCAGAAATGTCTTAATATGATTAATTCATCTTCTTCCAGTATTCATGAATGTTGATGTTGCATCAGTATTATTTTATGGTTTCTACTTTTGCTAAAGGGTTAAAACATATTTATAATCCAGCTAAACTTCCTGGGTTTCTAATGACGAGAACCACGTGACTTGGTAACTCCGTTCCCATTGGTCCACGCGTCCAAACCGGGCCACGTCCCAACTTCCTGCCTGGAAGAACTGAGTCTCCTCAGTTCTCGTCAACCCCACGACGAGTGAACACATCCTCCGTTTTCCTCCGCTACACGGAAGGCCTTGATGCCGACCGAGCTCGTGAGTAAAACCAGCCTCACCGGTCGATGACAACATTGCTCCGGCTAAGAAGTCAGACACCATCTGTCTGCTTCTTTTCACCTGCCATGGGAAAGCCGGTTAGCCTCTGCACCAGCCGATCATGGACCAGCTAGACCGACTCGACAGACTCCTCCGTGCCTGCGGTAACGTCACGTCACCGGGGACAACTCTGAGGTTCGTCAGATCAACGATCACACCGACGAACCTCCAACCCCATCTCACGCCGAGGCGATCTGGAGCGGTCTTAGCAGGTACCAACCCGACCTGGTAAACCCGAGGCTATTGATAAATAACACTCCATCAAGTTAGCTTAGTTCCCCTCAGAACTAACTAGCCGAGATCCCTAGATATTAACATATCGCGGGCTCTCGTCATTAACTCTCAGCTTAATAACATCAGAAGAATCTCTTAAGATGCAACTACCTACCTCACATCTATCTGTTTAGTCAATCTGTTTTCTTAAATAAAATAACTGAAGTCTAAGTCAGCTTCTGGGTTATACCTTTCAAATATACGTGCGTAGGTCTCCCTTTGAATCAAAGTGAATCTAGATGCCTGCATAACCGTCAGTTGAGTGAAGGTAGCTAACAGTGCTTAGCATAAAACCGACAAAACTTTGCTGATAACCTTGTAGAAGTGTGTCCGTACTATAACGATAAAATCAGGTTATATTACGCTACATAANGACAAAGATCTAGAGACCAAACTACAGAAGTCCATCTGAGAGACAGGAGTCCATCTGAGGGACAGGAGTCCATCTGAGAGACAGGAGTCCATCTGAGGGACAGGAGTCCATCTGAGAGACAGGAGTCCATCTGAGGGACAGGAGTCCATCTGAGGGACAGGAGTTCATCTGAGGGACAGGAGTCCATCTGAGGGACAGGTGTCCATCTGAGAGACAGGAGTCCATCTGAGGGACAGGAGTCCATCTGAGAGACAGGAGTCCATCTGAGGGACAGGAGTTCATCTGAGGGACAGGAGTCCATCTGAGGGACAGGAGTCCATCTGAGAGACAGGAGTCCATCTGAGAGACAGGAGTCCATCTGAGGGACAGGAGTTCATCTGAGGGACAGGAGTCCATCTGAGGGACAGGAGTCCATCTGAGAGACAGGAGTCCATCTGAGGGACAGGAGTTCATCTGAGGGACAGGAGTCCATCTGAGGGACAGGAGTTCATCTGAGGGACAGGAGTCCATCTGAGGGACAGGAGTTCATCTGAGGGACAGGAGTCCATCAGAGAGACAGGAGTCCATCTGAGAGACAGGAGTCCATCTGAGGGACAGGAGTCCATCTGAGAGACAGGTGTCCATCTGAGGGACAGGAGTTCATCTGAGGGACAGGCGTCCATCTGAGAGACAGGTGTCCATCTGAGGGACAGGNGATTTTAGGACACTCATACAAAACTCCCATAGAGCACCGTGCGTTTTTTAAATTAAAAGTGTCATCCAGCTCCTCAGAACGGGCTAAACTACATGAGGCAACATTCACTCAACAGTATGCGTGTCCCTCTAACATTCGGCTACAAAGACATGTCGCTATTTAAGGTATAAATCCACAAAACAGTAGGTCTCTGCTGAGCTACGCTGTATAGACAGTCTGGACTCCTTTAAAAAGCAGTTGAAGACCCAATTATTCAAAACTGCTTTTAAATAACTATTTTGTGTTCTCTTGTTGTTGTTTAATGATTTTGATTTGTAATGATATTTTGTTTGTTTTATTGATTTTATTTGTTTTATCATGTTTGATTCTGTTTTCTGTGAAGCACTTTGTGATTTTTTCTGTGAAAGGTGCTATATAAATAAACTTTACTTACTTACTTACTAGCTAAATTTGCTGAATCGGCGATACACATTGGTAATAAAACAAAAGAAAAAACAAACGAAGTCACTCACCACGAAGTTGATGAAATCAGGACCCATGGAATAAAACGGCTTTTTGTCACAAGCTGCCAAGAAGGATTCTTTGAATAAATATCCATTTTGTTTGTATTAGTTCTCTCCATTTTTAACTCACGTCTGCTGCCTGCTACTGAAAATGAAACCAAACGAGAGCTTCCGGGTCATTAATCCTCCGGTTTTGACTGTACCGTTGTGCGCATGTCAGGGACGCTATGACCTGCGTCCCGATCGGTCTCCTATCTTTTGCATTAAAGCCGCACTCTGGATTATTTCATCAAGAGAGCAGTTTTTGAATCTAGCGTCCAAGGCTCCTCCTCAAAACATCTCGACACGCACGTCCGGTCGCGCACACGGCGCATATACGTTGCGGGCATGAACTGTAGAGCTCAGTGTGTAGGGTTTAATCACTCACAGTTCACAACTCTTATTCCAACACTACGAGGGTCTGAAGAGCCCTCTCTGTCCCTGCTGCTTCTGATATTAGCTCTGTTAGCAGAGAGCTGCTGCTGGACTCTGAAGCTGAACTTGACTCGGCCCTGGATGAACTTTCTGACCAAAATAATCGCGTAACCCTGGCAAGCCTTGCCAGTCTGTGAGGTGAAAGGTTTAAAAATAAAAATAAACCCGTCTTTAGCTGGAGAATGGGTAGGTTTTTAGTAGAAATGAGCTGTGAGTCCTCAGTGAACGAGACGGTAAACAGAGAAACACACGGAGCGTCCTGTACGACAGCGCCCCCTACTGGTACAGGTTGGTCGATGTGCGTGCATGTTGAGAGAATGCAGACATTTGAATTTCATTGGCTGAAAAATGTCGGCGGCAAGAAATAATGCAAAGGGGTCTCTAGGAGGAAGGAGGGTCTTCATCAGAATGACAGATGTTGTGGAACTCAACCAATAGATCATAGTTTAGACCTGAAATATCATTTAGAACATTTAGAAAACTTTGATACAGAGAAAAATGCTCCAGAGAGCCGCTTTAAGGATGATTTCCAGTGCGCATGCATCAGGAAAATATTCAGGAAAATATTACCAGTGCGCATGCGCCAGGAGCAGAAAACAATGCGGTGTCTCGGGACGGCGTCCGGTCCAGACATGCACAGTAGATCCCAGAGAAACAGGACCTATCGGTCTGGTAAAAAAGAGTGAGAAAACGTTTTCTAAACTACACCTAAATGCAGATTATACACAGCACTTATTGTATATATAATGGATGACTCGTTTAGTTTTATTTTCATGTTAGTTTTTATTTATATTTTGTGATCATATTCTCTTCTTCTTCCTCTTGGGACTGGTGGGGCGGCGCCCTAGCGCCTAGCGCCTAGTTGGCTAGTGAAGTTCATAAACAGGGAGACAGAAGAGAATCAACCTGAAATAACAG
Organism: Callopanchax toddi; assembly: GCA_006937965.1. Taxonomy (NCBI): domain Eukaryota; kingdom Metazoa; phylum Chordata; class Actinopteri; order Cyprinodontiformes; family Nothobranchiidae; genus Callopanchax; species Callopanchax toddi. The sequence goes on from SSNR01001034.1 coordinate 22,585, forward strand.
ATGAAGAGTCAGAGTTCCTTAACAGAATAAGAAAAGAGAAGATTCTGAAAAAGAAGGCAGAACTCGAACAAAAACATGAGGAAGATGAAGACTGATTAAGCTTACTGGAATGTTATCTCCACAAAGGCTATCAATACAGACTATTGTTAGGGCAGCTGGTCTATTGCATCATGTGAGTCAGACTGTTGAAACTTATCTCCTCTCAGCACTGATTAAAGCGCTCACAAGTGAGCCACGAGTCTGAGAGGGGGTGAGTAGGTTGCATAATTGTATTTGTCTCACCTACGAGCCTAATAAAAGACCCAGCCCATAACAGAAGGCATGAGTTAGGTTGCAGACTTGGTTGATTGTCTGTCTGGCTCATCAGAAGCTTGGTAAAAAGACAACTCTCGTCTCTGTGAGATCCTTTATTGTTTATGTTCTGAACCCAACAAAGACTCTGAAACCCCAACAGAGGGCACTAGTGGGCAAACAAAGTCTCATGGTGACTCAGGGCAAAAACACAGGTCGTTATCCCCAGAGAGAAAGGAGAAAGCCAAAGTATCTGGATGATTATGTAAGTGAAGCAGCAGATGATCAAGCATTGATAAATATAGACTATTGTTAGAGACTATTTAAAGTGCCTCTATTAGGGCTGGACAATATATCGAAAATTTATCGTTATCGCGATAACAGGATGTACGGTAGGCCTATCGCAAAAGACGTCAAAAACTGCGATAAATGAAGGGTTGAAATGTATCCATATGTTCTATAAATCAACTCTCTGTAAGCTAATACGGAAGTATTTGACCAATCAAATGTAGCCCTTCCCATATGTGACCAATCAGACGGCTTTGTTTACGTTAGCCCTTCCCATATGTGACCAATCAGATGGCTCCGTTTACGCCCACTCCCTACGTAACCCGGTTGATGCTACCTGAGTTAGCTTTGCTTCACGTTGCAATGGCTGAGAGCAAAACAAGAGAGGAAAATGTCTGTGACGACCTCGTGGTTAAAACTATATCAGGTCTCTCATTTGGAGACACTTTGGTTTCAAGAGAGACGAAGTTCTACAAACACGTCCTCTGCAGGACAACCGTGGAGTACTGCGGCGTGTCTTGCGTTTGTGTGTGTTTGTGTGTGCGTGCTAGCGTGCGTGTGTGCACTTGTGTGTTTGCCAGAATAAAGAGTTGGTAAAATGGATTACAAGAGGCGCTGAACGTCTCCCCGTGGTTCAACCACATGAACGCATTAAACCAGAAGTACGAAATATAAACGTGGTGGGGGAGAACTACGCCGCTTAGCAGCGACTCGCTCCAGACACTAAAACAGCAGTCAGCTGTAGTCCGATGTAGCGCTGGCAAAGCGTTACTATCTCTGATTTCTGACTCTTGGTTCATCACAACAATAACTCATCTTTTTCCTAATAACTTGGATTAAAATGACTCTTTTATTATGTTGTAACCTGAATCAACATTCCTTCCAGGACCGGTCGTGTCGGAAGACTCAAGAGATTTCCTTTAATTAATAATTAAACTTAAGAACTCTTTGATGTCTCATTCTAAAGACACTACCTTTTAATCCACTGTCCAGAAATGTCTTAATATGATTAATTCATCTTCTTCCAGTATTCATGAATGTTGATGTTGCATCAGTATTATTTTATGGTTTCTACTTTTGCTAAAGGGTTAAAACATATTTATAATCCAGCTAAACTTCCTGGGTTTCTAATGACGAGAACCACGTGACTTGGTAACTCCGTTCCCATTGGTCCACGCGTCCAAACCGGGCCACGTCCCAACTTCCTGCCTGGAAGAGCTGAGTCTCTTCAGTTCTCGTCAACCCCACGACGAGAGAACACAGCCTCCGTTTCCCTCCGCTACACGGAAGGCCTTGATGCCGACCGAGCTCGTGAGTAAAACCAGCCTCACCGGTCGATGACAACATTGCTCCGGCTAAGAAGTCAGACACCATCTGTCTGCTTCTTTTCACCTGCCATGGGAAAGCCGGTTAGCCTCTGCACCAGCCGATCATGGACCAGCTAGACCGACTCGACAGACTCCTCCGTGCCTGCGGTAACGTCACGTCACCGGGGACAACTCTGAGGTTCGTCAGATCAACGATCACACCGACGAACCTCCAACCCCATCTCACGCCGAGGCGATCTGGAGCGGTCTTAGCAGGTACCAACCCGACCTGGTAAACCCGAGGCTATTGATAAATAACACTCCATCAAGTTAGCTTAGTTCCCCTCAGAACTAACTAGCCGAGATCCCTAGATATTAACATATCGCGGGCTCTCGTCATTAACTCTCAGCTTAATAACATCAGAAGAATCTCTTAAGATGCAACTACCTACCTCACATCTATCTGTTTAGTCAATCTGTTTTCTTAAATAAAATAACTGAAGTCTAAGTCAGCTTCTGGGTTATACCTTTCAAATATACGTGCGTAGGTCTCCCTTTGAATCAAAGTGAATCTAGATGCCTGCATAACCATCAGTTGAGTGAAGGTAGCTAACAGTGCTTAGCATAAAACCGACAAAACTTTGCTGATAACCTTGTAGAAGTGTGTCCGTACTATAACGATAAAATCAGGTTATATTACGCTACACCGATCTCAGCTGTAATAACGAGGACGATGTCGTGCTGACAACGAGGATTTAATGACAGAACTACAGCTCAGGAGGAGACGGCAGCACGACGAGGGTCAGATCCCGGTCTGACACCCCCCCCCCTCCTCAAATCTATAAACGGGTTAGTAGACTCAGAGAAGCTGAGATCATGATCAACTAACTTCTTATTATTTCATTCAAAACGAGCAAACAGAATGTACACACAAAATCAATATGAATGAAAAGGAGCTGAGAGAGAAGATGAAATCCGTTTCCAGCACATTCCTGTTCTAACTTTCAAACTTAGTCTCATCTTCATTTACATTTTCATAATGACCTCATACTTTTGATTTAAAACATTTAAAAATAGATTTAATGACCTTGATTCTTTCCATAATTTTATACTGTTTACAGAAATACTAAACTCCTTCTCTTTGGTTCTAATCAGGTTCTTAAAGACTTCAGTTCCTTTTAAATTAGAACTATTGACTCTAAAACATTTTCTAAATGTTTATTGGTCAGGTGTTTTATTAGCTTGGTACATTAGAATATTTTCCAATAATATTAAACATCTAGCCAAGGACAAAGATCTAGAGACCAAACTACAGAAGTCCATCTGAGAGACAGGAGTCCATCTGAGGGACAGGAGTCCATCTGAGAGACAGGAGTCCATCTGAGGGACAGGAGTCCATCTGAGAGACAGGAGTTCATCTGAGGGACAGGAGTCCATCTGAGGGACAGGAGTTCATCTGAGGGACAGGAGTCCATCAGAGAGACAGGAGTCCATCTGAGAGACAGGAGTCCATCTGAGGGACAGGAGTCCATCTGAGAGACAGGAGTCCATCTGAGGGACAGGAGTTCATCTGAGGGACAGGCGTCCATCTGAGAGACAGGTGTCCATCTGAGGGACAGGAGTCCATCAGAGAGACAGGAGTCCATCTGAGAGACAGGAGTCCATCTGAGGGACAGGAGTCCATCAGAGAGACAGGAGTCCATCTGAGGGACAGGAGTCCATCTGAGGGACAGGAGTCCATCAGAGGGACAGGAGTCTATAATGGAGGATTGTCCTTCAGACATTTATCCATGAAACGTTCAGGTTGAGACGTTCTGAGAAACATGAAGTTAAAACATTGAACTGATCCTAAATTGAATGAAGTTCTGATTCTGACTTCATCACCTTGTTTGTCCTTTTCTCCAGCAGCTGATTGGTCACTGAGTTTTGTCGTAGTGATGAAACACAACCTGTTAGAAAGGAAATCCTTTGGGCTTTAATTTAAATGGTGACTTGTGTGGATAGGAATCCTACAGCATTGTAGCTGCTGTGTTTTTCTCTGTGTGTATTTAGAGTCTTTTTACTTTTTTCATTCAGCTGCTTAGTGTTGGATGTGGATCCTGTTGAGGTAGAAAACATAGTTTTTATAGATCAGAGGAGCTTTTTCCCATTAAGTGGACATGCAGCTCAACATATTAGTAAAGTTTTAGCAGGTCTTTGGAATGAATTTGTTGCTGGATGTGCTGCGGTGTCCAGTACCTGGACTACTGGGGGAAAACGGGGTTGTTCATATATCGCATCTGTTATCGATATCGCAATATTAAGCACTGTTATCGACTATCGCAGTTTTTCCTAATATCGTCCAGCCCTAGTGTTAGGTACTTTCAGTCGAACCTAGGAACCGAATGACCAGAGAGGAGACAAGGATGAAGTTTTTCTCTGCGCAGAGAAGAGAGTCAGCAGGGGTACAACTAAAGGCGTTGTATTCCTCACCAAGCAGCTCTGACTCCGTTCTTGAAGCAAAGATTATACAATACATCCCATAGGGGTGGAGGCAGTCTCCACCCACACAGTTTTGGTTGAACAACATTACCAGGTCAGGGCAGGGGCAGTCCTTGCCCTGACCTGTACAGCAACAAGCTAAACTGCTGATAACAAGGGGTGACTGTCCTCGTAGCCTCCGCTCAGCGTTGTTCTTCTTGCTCAATGACAGGTCACGTACCCCCTCTGTACAGACTGGTGGTAAACACGCCTGTACGGGAAGGGAACGGAACTTTCCATTAGAGCCGCACTCACGTAGCCTGTAGAAAAATGCACGCCAAGCAGAACAGAGAAACCCGCTTCTCCTTTTTGGGGTTACATGAGTTTATATGGTCCCAAACACTAAAAACCTTAACACCTAGCCTCTATCTTATGAGGAAGCGGTGAACTCACCAAACTCTAGAGCAGTGGTTCACAAACTTTTTCTTCTGGGCTCTTCGTGCCCCCCCCCCCCAGACACACACACACACACACACACACACGCACACACCTAATATTATAAAATCAACAATAAAGCACCAATTTTAAAACGGGACACACCAGGGTTAAAACACTGACTTATACCAGTGATATTCTGCCCGAAACTAAAAGACTATCCTAACAATACTGTAAACAACAAATCTATAGTAAAAGCTATTGCAACAGTGTTAAAACACAGAATTCATATAAAAGCTATTCTATCAATAAAACACTAGAATAATAGTGAAAGCAACTCCAACAGTGTTAAAACTCAAAGTTCATTATAAAAGCTATCCCATACAGCTAATTACAGATGGGTGCAATTTTGTCTTTCTCTTAGCCAAGTCTTCCCCTCCTGGTGAACTCTTTAAACTCAGACATGTCTTTCACCTCGGTTGGTAATGAGTTCCAGAGTTTAACGCTTCTGCAGGAGAAGGCCGACTGACCAAACGATGTTTGGCTTTTTGTCCATGAATTTTGTTGCTTGATAGTCTAATGAACCAATGGACTTGGTGCTTGACGTTGTGGTCTGAGCCCAGGCTGTCATCCAGTCTGATATATGGGAGAATACCATAGCATGCATGGACAGAAGGGATCCTCATCTGGGATAGAGTGTCTAATTAACTTAAAACAGTTTAAGTTGCTTTTTATTGTTTTGGTTATTTTCTTAATGTGTGCTTCAAATTTCAGTTGCAGATCAAGATCCAGTCCCAGATATTTAAATTCAGTTACTGACTCAATGATTTCATTTTGCAGCTGTATCTGGAAACTTTGTTCCACTTTCTGTTTTCTAATTGAAAAGCACAAAGACACTGTTTTAGCGAAGTTAAGCACCAGATGATTGTGTCTGAGCCACTGTCATGTCCTGGGTGCCTGCAGGCAGTCAGGGGCTGTGTCTGAATTCAGGGGTAGGACGCTTCTGAGGACGCATTTCTAGACCGATGACGTCACAGCGCCGCGACGAGTGCTGTCCGAATTCAAAGGAAACTCATTCATGCGTCCTCAAATGCGTCCTCGCTCCACCCCAATTTCGAGGATGGGTCTGGTGTATCCTCGCTGGCCAAGGCTATCCCAGGATGCTTTGCCCTGGCTGTTGGATTCATAGATATCATATGGATTCTACTATTTTTTTTTACTTTATTGAATTTACAACACAAGTCCCGTTGGATTCTACTGACTCATCAATTTTGCAGCAGTAGCAGAAAAACCCAGAGAGCAGTCCAGTTTTAAATGTCAGTTTTTCAAAAGATGATAAAAAGCTTGTGTTGAGGAATGTTTTGCTTATTTTTATATGAAGTTTAATAATAAAAATCTCCACAAAAGAGGTTGAATGTTTTATTTTTCATGTAATTTTCATGTAATTTCATGTAAGAGAAGAAATCAATGTAAGCTAGCTTGAATGTTTTAAATGAAAGTTTAGGAAATAAGTCACCATAAAAGAGCTTAAAGCGTGTCTTTAGATCCATTTTATTAGCTTTAGCCTGTCTGTCTGTCGACGCTGTCACGGTTGCTAAGCGACTGGACTGAGGGGCGGGGATAAGTATGAGGCTAGACCGTCTGAATTCAGAGCCGCTTATTTCCTGTCTTAGCGATCAAGCAAGGACCCAACCTAGGTAGACCACGTCCACGTCCTCAGAAGCGTCCTACCCCTGGATTCAGACACAGCCTGTGTTTCTCCCACAGGGCGTGGCAGGCAGATCCTGCAGCTGCAGCTCATCATCATTAGAGGAGGACCTTTATAAGGAGCAGGTCAACAGAGGGACAACGCCAGACTTTTCCACCTCACCAGTGGTAAAACTCAGGTCTTCTTCTTAGAATCTTGCCTTTGACTTCTGTAACCATTTATTTTCATTCCTCCAGCCTATCTACTCAGCGTCGTTCCCCTCAAGATCCTCCGGAGTCCTCCTCAACCTCATACCCGCCTGGTCTGCCTGCCCCCCTGCCAGCCAGCTGCCTCCACTCCACTCATCCTCCAGCAATCTATCTTCACTACTCCATTCTCGTCATCACTTCAACCATGACAAACAAACCCTCCCATGATCTCCACCTTCATCCTACCAGTAAGACCTCTTCTAAACTCATATTGGCATGTCATTACCATCATCTCCATATACTCACTCTCCTCTCCTCTCATAGTGAAACCTCCCGTAACCTGGACCTCTCGGATCTCCCCGGATCCACCTTCACACCATCTAACCTCATAATAAATATTATTTTACTTTCCTCCTGTTCCTCCGTCTGTTGTGTTGCTCCAGGATCCTCATAAAACCTCAGAATATGACAGCCACTGACTCACCTCAGACACACAGGCAGACAGTATCTCTGCTGCCTGCTCTGGTGACTTGGCTGGTGCATAAAAAAAACTGCATCATCTGCGTAAAGTTGGCACCTGACCTCAGGACATATCAGGGGTGAGTCATTTATAAAAAGACTAAAGGGCCCCAGTATTGACCCCTGTGGAATGCCTCTTTGAACTGTTAAAATGAGGACTTATCCTGGACCACTTTCACACACTGGTCCCTGTCCTGCAGATAAGATGTAGACCAGGCCACTGCCTCAGTGGAGATGTAAAACTGTGACATTTTTGATAAGAGCAGGCTGTGACTGACCACCTCAAAAGCCTTTTTAAGATCTAAGAACACTGCTCCTACCACCTGACCCCTGTCCAAGGATCTTTTCACATTTTCAACAAAGCAGCAGTTTGCGATCTCAGTTGACCTAAATCCAAACTGCTGTGGGTGGAGGAGTTTAATGGCTTCCAAAATTTCACTAGTTGTTCAGCCACTGCTTTCTCAATTACTTTTGATAGAATGGGCAAGACTGATATGGGCCGGTAATTGTACATGGAGTCCTGGTTACGTGCTTTGAATACTGGCACAACTGCTTTTTTCCAGGCATAGGGGAACTTACAGCTTCTTATAGATAAAATAACAAGATGCGTCAATGGTTTACTCATGTTCAAACTATACTTTGTTTTAAAACAGCTGTTAATGTTAGAGAAGTCATTTACTTTTGAATTTGACAATTTTGCCATTATTCGTGTCACTTTTGATTCATTGACTGTTTTGATGTGGACCAGTCTGCTGTGTCTGGAGCAGAAAGAGCTGGGTATCCTAAAACTTCAACAACACCATAGTCTCTAGTCAGTTCATCCACTGATTGGATAAAGTGAGAGCTCAGCTTGTTTGCCATGACAGCACTCTCTGTAATTGTTTGGCCATTTTACAGTAAGTTCCTGGATACCTTTATGTTTATTTGTTCTATTGGTTAAGTCGTTCAACCAAAACATGAATATTGTGTCTGTCATCTTGTTACTGATCCATGACATCGCTGTGTTAAACCGGGATTCTACCTGCTGCTGTTAGCATCTCTGCTAACAGGTATAAAGTTTAAAAATTACAGACCAAGTGAGATTAAAATTTATTGTACTTAAAATAAAACTCTTAATGTTAACTTCAAAAATAAAAAGATCATAGCAAAGTATTCCATGGGTTAGATAAATAACAAAGGATTGATCAAATATATCCCAGTCAGACCATTAAAGGGACAAGAGGGAAGATTTGAAATAAAAATAATCCTGCATGCTCAGTTTTAAGTGATGAAGCATTTTAAATCAAAAAGAATGAGTCCACCATGTATCATTCCATCATCTAGAACAGGCTGTGAGCTGTAAAATGTTCTGAAATTCAGGAACAAATGTCCCGCGCTGTCCTACGGATGTGACGTCATCTGACGCTGCTGCGCGTTCTGGAAGCTAAAAAAGTAATAATAAATGTATATCCAGTAGGTGGCAGCATTGCACCGTTGTGTTGTGTTGCTGGTCAATGGCGGACTTCCTTCGTCTAATCAGTGGTTTTTCTCATCAAACTGGTGTTATCTTGTTTCTGGAGCTGAAAACCTCTCTGATGGATTATAGGGTTCCACAGAGCTAAAGGTGCTGTTATAGGCGACCGCACAGCGATCTGTCCATGTTTATGGGTCTCTGGACGATAGGCCTCAAATCCCCGACTGTTTCCTGGACCTCAGTCCGCTTACAGTGCATCAAAGGCGGGTGTGCAGCGCACGCTCCTCTGGGTGCTCCGGAGCTCCACTCCGTGATGCAAACTTGAGAAATCTAGGTTGATAGAGGCGGCGGGAAATAATTCTATCACCCTAGATTTCTCAAATTCTCCTCCGGGAGTCAGAGAACACCGACTGATTAAAGCTTTTAGCTATACGGGCAGCTGGGAAGGACTGGAACATAGCAGCTAGCAGCTAGCGAGATTAGCTCTGTTAGATCGGCTCCTGCGGTCTCTGTGTGTGTGTGTGTGTGTGTGTGTGTGTGCGTCGCGGGGCATTGTTTTACTATATTTCCTTTTGTATTAATAAAATGTATTTTTATCTATGGAATCATGTCACCGGCTGCCTTTGGTTGAACCCTTATGAGATATTGAGAAGTTTGTGCGCGCTCCCGTTCAAGACTGCAGTTATTCGCAGCGCCAGGCGCGGTGCTCATGAGGTTTGTTTTGCAAGTATTCCTTCTTGTCCCTTTAAAGTTGCATTATTACCCTCATTCAGTCCAGTTGTTTTGACTGATGGTTAACTGAATATTTCAGAATGTAGATGTTGACTAATGAATGCAATTGTGTCATTCATTTATTTAATGATGTATTTTACTGGCAAAACAAGAAATGTGGTTCAGAAATACAGTAATGTTTCTATAAAAATGTTGCACTAAAATGATTACAAAAGAGTGTCCTTATTTTGAATATATATGTTCAGATATTAATACTTTTGCATTTTTCACAATAAAAAGCTGTTATAAGTCACCAGCAACGACACGTCACCCTTTCATTTTTGATGAAATTTAAGCGTCCCCATTTTTAGTTTTGAAAATCTGGTCGCCCTGTATTAGGATGAAATGAAGAAGTGAGGAGTCGGGCTGTTACCATGGTTTTCCTGGTGGGAAGGCAGCTTCCTCTCCAGGCTCATTCTCTTGGGAATCGGAGCAAATGAAGAATCTTTGGTGAAGCAGGAAGTTCAGCTGATCTGCAACAAAACCAGATCTGACATCAACACTGACATCAGACTAGCAGAAGATTACACTCAAAGGAACAATTCACACTTCTGATTTCTTCATGGCTCAGCTTTAGAAAGACCTGCCACCTGATCTCCATCCTCACCAGGGAACTGGATGTTCTTCAGTCTCATTCAATACTTCATGTTAGTCTCATTGAACATGCACACAACTATAGGGATGTCCAAACTAAACCTAACTTTAGTCTGGAATCAGAAAATGATTTGATGGATTTGATTAGTGAACGATGAATAAAGGCCTTTTCAGCTTGTTTTACATCTGGGCCACTCTAGAACTGGTCTTTCATTTAGAAATCCAGTAAAGAAAGAAGAAACAGAGTTTTCTAATCAATCACAGCTGAAGGTGTTTTTCTGCAGCCAGAGACCAGCTTCTGATGCAACTGAGAGCAGAAATAGACTCAAAGCTCTGAAGGAAAGAAAAGCTGTTTAAAAATGTTTTCATGTTAGAAGTTGTTCAGAAGTTGGACTTTTTTAAATAGTTCCTGCTCAGCGTTGTGAAAGGAGGCCGTTCCCTGAAGTAAGATGGCCGCTGTGTAGTGACGAACAGCCAGGTCAGATATCTAGCCTTTAAATATGAGATCTGTGGTGATCAATGGTCAAACACAAACCTGATCTCTGATCATTTTCTCTGAAACTCAACAGCTGATCTTCTGTTCCGTCAGAAAGTCTCAGATTTCATCCAGTCGCTGCCCGACTCGCTGTCTCCACCTCACTCTGTCCACATGTCTCTGTGTGTGTGTCTCCCCCCCCCCTCTCTCTCTCTCTCTCTCTCTCTCTCTGTTCTTTTGTCAGTCTACATTCATCTTAAAGCTGCATTACCTCTGATCTCGATCTCCTGCCTTTGTTCTGTCTCTTCTCCGGTTCCACACACACACACACACACTCAGCCCGCCCCCGTTGTCACAGCAACCAGCTGACAGACAGCTCTAAGAGCCAATAGAACCAGGCTGCGTTCCAGTGCATCAGGAAGGTTTCCTGAGGACAAACTAATGGAATGGTAGAACTTTCAACAGAACATTGAGTCCATTCCAATGTGTTCTCTCAGCCATCGGTCCTGACTGGGCTTAGTCTGGTGTTCCCTGTGTTTCCAGGGGGACGAGGACAGCAGAGACATTCTAAACACTGTGTTGATGTCACATTGATTTCCACAGGATGATGTTGTGGATCTCTGCCACTCAATTCTACAATCAACACAACATTTATTCACTTCTGCAGAGGGAGAGCTGCAGTTTACTAAACAGCCTCCTACAGGTCTGAGGGAGAATCCTCTACCTTCACTGTTTAAACTCTCACCCATTAAACTGATATTATTACTTTCTCGGTTGCCCTAGCAACAGACCATCTTGCCCTACCTTACCTCAGGTTTCCAGGGTGACGTTTTCACTCCCAGCACATTCCAGATTCCAGTCAGGTCCAGTAATGGTTCAGTCCTCTCTTCCTGCTCAGACAGACTTTGTAGTGTTTCTGGTCCAGCTGAGTCAGAACTGGTTCTTCTGACTGGACTTTGTTCCTCTGCAGCTCTGAACCACTGAATCCTGTTTCTGAGAAAAACAGGTGAGAATGTTCTGGGAGAGAAGAAACCATCCCCCATGCCAGTGAGATAAGAGGGAAACCAGAGAACAGACTGTCTGTTGCCATGGCAGCAGAAGGAAGATAATCACCCTTTCAGGGTGGATCTAGGTGAAAGGGCTTTAGATTATAACTGTAAAGAAATGAGGAAGAGCTCCTCAGACCTGTAGGAGGCAGTGTGCTCTGCAGTTCTCCTCGTGCACGGGAAACAGAGCTCGGACTGAACTTTGAAGACGTTATGGTATATGGTGGTATTTTCACATTATTTTGGTATATTTTTTATAATGTCTAAATTTAAAATAGATCTGGCTTTAATAATATATTTTCAATTTTGAGCAGATTATTTATAGTTTTTAAGCATGTGTAGTATATGTATTGACATTGTTTATAAGACAGAGTGCAGTAAGAGGAAGTTTTCGGGCCGTGGGGGGCCTACTGAGCCTCTCAGCCCCGGGGCCTATCGGCTAGTTAAGGTGGCCCTGTCCTGGACTCCTCCTCCTCCTGCTGCTGCTTTAATGACTTGATGATGAAAGGATTTTCCATCCTTTTGACTCCTCCTAGAGTTCAGGACCTGCAGAGTCAACATGTGGACCATGGTAGATGTTGGAGGACATGTGGAGATCCATCAGTCGCTCACTTCAGATCTTCTGGGAGCCTCAACATCTCCCCCTACTGGACGGAAGTGTCTCAGACCATGAAAGTGATGCTCCAGCTGGAGGAGAGCGTCACTGGATTCTATCTGGACTAAATCCCAACTGAACCAGCAGCTGTTGCTGGTGTCCCTGATCTCTGTGCTCTGGTTTTCTTAGTGGATGAAAACAGTTTTCTTCATGTTGCAGCAGCATCTTCTAAAATCACCTCCTGTTTTGAACTTCCTTTAGCTGAAATGTCAGGGTTTAAAAGTGATTTAGACTTGATGTTTCTGTTCATAACATCCTGATTTCATCATGTCTGTTGTTTATAAATCTATGAACATTTAATCTCCAGTGATTCTCTGAAGATCAACCTGTTAAATCAAGACGTCTTTATGTTGTTGGTTTAAAGTGAAATAAAGAAACCTGATGATTTGTTCCAGGAGGATTTAGCTTCCAGCTCCTGTTTGTTCTAATCTCATGTTTTCCTGACTGATGAGGAAATAAAGCCTCTTGTGATGGAGATGTAGGAACAGTGATGACCACAGCGCCATCTAGTGGACATTGATGTTACAGCAAGGTGATCAATTCCCC
>SSNR01001035.1:3136-35164 GCA_006937965.1 Callopanchax toddi
GAGACAGCCTCCTCACCTGTTCTTACCAGGTTTTCTAACTGCGGCTGCGCGCCACCTGGCTTCCGTAGTTTTACTGATGGTGCGTTCAACAAAACGAGGACAAAACAGATAAACTATAAACTGATCAACCGGTTGAACGTGGAATCATTGCTGTTAAATAGCGGGACAGTTCTCCCCCGCGCTCCCATGGGGAACGAGTTACAAGGACAGCAGCAGAGCCACGAAACCTTCGTTAAACGTCACGTGAACGTGCGCTGACTCGGTGGTGGACACACAAACACACACGCGCGCACACACAGCGTTTGCAGCACCTGCAGCTCGCCCTGCAACCAGCGTGGAGCTGCTCAGTATAAAAGTAGCTCGTGAGAGGAAAAAGGCTGGACACCCTGAACTAATCGATGCAACCATCGTTTTTACCGATGGGAGACGAGAGAGAGAGATACGTTGCGCAATTAGCAGTCAGCTGAGCCGATGCACGCTGAAACTACCGGTGCAGTCGGATTTTACACGTCATGATCGGACCACCGGTTCAAATCGGTGAATCTCCACATCCCTAGTATGCATTAAGCTGTATTATCGTGGGCGTTTAGCGGCAAATGAACTGTGTTAGATGTTTGTTCACTCAAACACAGACTTCTGTTTGAAGCGGTTAGCCATGCTACTCCGTTAGCCAGTTTGGTGTCCTGTCTATAGATATATTTTGAGGCTTTGACATCATTTCTGCTTGTGCATGCTAATGAACCATGTTAACTTAGCACACCAGAACTCTGGTTTAACTAAAATAACTGCTTCTTCAATAACCCATTCCGCGGGTAACAGGAAAACCTCTTACGCAACGTGCGACATATTTTCATAGCAACCGGGATGTTTACTTCCAGTATGGTGGCCTATTTAGGACAACAGCATGTTGGTCAACTCAAAGTATCAATGGCGCTGGGTCAGCTGATCTACAATTATTTTCTAACAGTAAAGAAAAGCAGTTACTGTGTTTAATTTTCATATGGAAAGATGCAGATCAAATGTATCAGCAGTGAGGACATGAAGCACACACTGTCAGCCAAATAGCATCAATACAGTCCTCTTATCTTGTATCTATGATTTATGAACATCTTCTCCCTTTTGAATATTTTATTATAAAATATAGATTTTACTGTAGTTACTACAGCATAACATCAAAAAACTCTTATTTTGGTCTTAATTAATATATGATTTTCTCTTGTTTTAAACAGGTGCAGACCTCCATGTTTCCCAGAAGATACTCGTCTGATTTATCGAGCCAGAGACCACAAATGTAAAGAAGACCAGCGTCCTACACTTGTGGCTGTGTGTTGGAGGTTCCAAACAACTACTGTACATCTCCTACCCTGAGGAGTTCTCTAATATCCTAGATGCCAACATGTGGGTGACGGACATACATAATATAATGTACAGTTCAAAGTTTTAAGTAAGCACCAATTAAAATGATTGCAAATGTCATCACAAACCTCATAGCATAGAGAAAAACATTTTCAACACATTTAGTCACATTTTCAACTAACAAATAGTAAATTGTTCATTCCAATATATTAAGTGATAAGTTAAATGGCAGCTGTTGTAAAAACTGTCATGAAGTTTTCTTTGTTTGGTTCAAACATATGTTTATCATGTAAGTGCCAACTTTGACTGAAATTGAAAAATAAATCTTGTTAAAGAGGTGAAATGTCATGCAATGGGCACAGTCTTATTTCACTGATTGATAAGTAATCTCTTTTATGTTGATGTCAGTTCAAACCTGCCTTTAGACCAGGGGTGTCAATCAGAAATGCTTTTTTCTGTTATTATTTGATTAAAAAGTACATACCGGTATTTTTGATACAAACTTTTCCAATAATTTGGATGTTGTTATATTATATATTGGATGTTATTATATAAAATATGTGGTGGTTTTATAAAATGTACTCAATTTGATTTTTGCCAAAATTGCTAAATGCACTTATATTGATATGCTGTAGTTTGTTTAAAAAAATAGAAAATACTTTGGAGACACTACTTTGTGTTATGCAAATATTTAGCTTACATTTTCTGAAATATATTTACCAATATTTTTGTATTTGGCGTTCATTTGTCATTTTCTAAGGAGTTTTAAAAAAATGATATTGTATTAACAGAAAGTGTATCAAATATAGGGTATTTGCAATGTTGTTCCTGCATACGTTCACATGTAAAGGCAACAAATAACCTGAACTTCTATAATCTTATATTTTTGCTGATATTTATTTTACATTTGGCTTTCTAGCTTTGTTTTATTTTTATTTATTGTTTTAAAAATACTGTTTTACCTAGTTATGTACAATAAAACAGTATAACATTTCCTCAAAAGTCAGCTGTGAAGAACACGTTCAAAAAGACCTACAAAGCTGTTTATTGATGTATTTGTTTCAAAAACTTTTTTCAGTTGCAACAATTCTTAATAAATAAACAGTATTCCTATGAAGCTGTAAACAATTGCAACATTTGATGAATGACATTTAATTTGAGACTAATTCAAAGATCTCATTCATGCAAAAATATGAACACCAAAGAAACTGATTTAAGTTGGCTACCAGAGTTCTCTTCTCACAACAGTTTGCAAATGTTATTTTGTTATTGGCCTGTTGCTTGTTCTTATTAAAAATAAAATGCAATAATAAATTACTACGTTTGTCAGTTCTTTCACAATAGGCAACTATGCAAATCACTCAGGATTTACTATAATTTTGATCAAAATATGCCATTTATACCTTCATTTGAAGTACTGTTCTTAAAGGAAGAAAACCCAAATTGGACTAATCACAGGAATGGACAAGTATGATATTATGCTTTAATAATGTGCATATAATAAACAGTATAATTACAAAAAGAGAAATTAGTGATTAGTGGACAAACCAAGAATCTGTGGTTTGAACATGCAGCATTTAGAGTACATTTAACACAGCGCCCTGGGAAGCAGTGATGCCGAGCACAGCTGCTGGAGTCGTGATGCAATCCGTGCGCACGGTTTGGTAAACTGAGGGTACGGATTAGGAATCCGTGCGCACGGTTTGGTAAACTCAGGGTACGGATTAGGAATCCGTGCGCACGGTTTGGTAAACCGAGGGAACGGAATAAAATCCGTGCGCACGGTTTTGTAAACTGAGGGAACGGATTCTTCCGACCTGAAATTTATTTCCCTACCTGACCCTTCCGGGGCTCCGTAGAATAGAGCCTGACACAAGCTGTGAGCACTGATTTCTGACTTTCAGGGGTATTCTTTTGAAATTACACTCAATTCATTTAGAACAGTTCAAAATACCATGTACTCTTAGGATCATGCTTATTTTGGGCTTTTAGACTGTTTTCAGACACAATTATTGAAGATAGTACTGTTTCCTCAAAAATGCTAGTTTTCTACTGCGATGGGCTGGCGACCCGTCCAGGGTGTCCCCCGCCTCTCGCCCCTTGACCGCTGGAGATAGGCACCAGCTCCCCCGCGACCCTCTGTGGAGGAATAAGCGGCTACAGAAAATGGATGGATGGATGGATGCTAGTTTTCTAGTAACAGCACAGAATCAGCTTAGTAACCACCTGGCAACACAGAATAGAGCCTGACACAAGCTGTGAGCACTGATTTCTGACTTTCATAGGTATTCTTTTGAAATTACACTCAATTCATTTAGAACAGTTCAAAATACCATGTACTCTTAGAATCATGCTTATTTTGGGCTTTTAGACTGTTTTCAGACACAAAAGTTGAAAAAAGTACTGTTTCCTCAAAAATGCTAGTTTTCTAGTTACAGCACAGAATCAACTTAGTAACCACCTGGCAACACAGAAAAGAGCCTGACAAAAGCTGTGAGCACTGACTTCTGACTTGCACAGGTATTCTTTTGAAATTACACTCAATTCATTTAGAACAGTTCAAAATACCATGTAATCTTAGGATCATGCTTATTTTGGGCTTTTAGACTGTTTTCAGACACAAAAGTTGAAAAAAGTACTGTTTCCTCAAAAATGCTAGTTTTCTAGTTACAGCACAGAATCAGCTTAGTAAACACCTGGCAACACAGAATAGAGCCTGACACAAGCTGTGAGCACTGATTTCTGACTTGCAAGGGTATTCTTTTGAAATTACACTCAATTCATTTAGAACAGTTCAAAATACCATGTACTCTGTAATGAACATCGACTTTATTTCCAAATTATATGGTCCAGATCAAGAAATGGATTATGGGTGTGTGACATTTAACCTTTCCCCTAGCAGCTCACACTGTGAGAGGATCGGCAGCTGCAGGCAGTCGTAAATGCCTGTCCTGAGGAAGGACCCCTCTTTTCATCTTTCTGTGACAGTAAAGATAATGCGGATGCTAATTTACAGCTGGTGATAATTGTTCAAATAACAAACTTTCAGGATGGTGATCAAAGGGAGTTTCGATAACTCAGACGAGATGGAGCCAGAAGACCCTCACCCCACCTTTTCTCACCCAGTGAAGAAAAACAAAGGAATTCCTTTGTCTCTCCTGTCCTTAAAAATGTCTCTGATAACCTCCCTTCACCCTCACAGATTCTAGATGGAATAAAAACTTCAATGTGATACAAATTTATATAAAGAATGGTTAATATCCACAGGTTTACTTTTAAAATGTGTTTACAAGATAAAGTTTGATTTTTCCCTGTTTGATTTACTTAGGTAAAAGTTCTTTGGTTAATTTTCCTTGAAGACTTTTCACATTGTTTATCAATATGATACCAAATTATCTCTTTTAAATCTAATCTAGTCAAGAAACTAGAAATGTTATTCGTATGTACTCTTAAGCTAAGAGTAACTGATTTCTCTGATTAATCTGATGTGGGATTTAATGTGTTTCTATGCTTAGAATAAACATGATGCACGCAGTCTAAAAGGTGATTCTGAATAACTCTTCACGTTTCAGAGAGAAAAGTGGTAAGGTTTATTTTATTGATTAGAAACTTTATTCCTCTCATCAAAATTTAATCCCCTCTAAGCCATTCCTAAGTACTTCCCCTTTATGCAGATGAAGGTGGAGTCAACCACACCATTGGCTGAACCCGACTCCACCCCTGCCCTTTAAAACCAGAAGGCGCTAACTGCTAGTCCCTTCTCTTGCACACCTCTCTTCCCTTTGGTTCTCTTCGCTTCTGCTCTTAGCCTCCTCTTCGTCTCCGCCTCTCCGGCTCTCTGCTTAGATGACCTGATGACCTCACCGGCTCGCCTGCATGTTGGCCCTGCTCCCCCCCACCAGGGAGCTAGGATGCAGAGCTGCGACATGAGGCCTCCCCGGAAGGACAGACTCCAGACTTTAAGTCTTAGAAACTTTCGGCGTTAAGCTTTTCTTTTATTTTCACGTTACATTATTCTCAACCAAGTTTAGACGTTTTAAAGTTTATTTTTCTTTCATCCGTCGTTAGAAACCAAAAGTTAGACGGCGTTAATCTGAAGCTAAACTACATGAAGACATCCTCCTGCCATGAGAGAGAGAGCGAGCCATGCTTGCCCAAATCCTGGAGATCTGCATCCCTCAGCTTCTGATACCCTTCCAAACTTGAGTCACCCATCGAGCGTTCAGGTTGTGACTGCCTTCTCTTCAAGCTGGAACAGAACCACTGTGACTGCTGGAGGAAACAAAGCCGTCGGTCCAAGCCTCAACGTAACTCGGGGATTCAAGTTCAGTGGTTCGGTGAGACAATCAACCTATGTGGTTATTGCAATGTGATGCAATTTGGGTAAAGCAAGCTAAACCTAACTCTCTTCGTCCATCCATCCTCCTTAAAATCCTTTAATCTTCAACTTCCCTTCATAGGCCAATAAATTAGCTTAATTTCATTAGTAAACCATTTCTCACTCTGAAACATTAGTCATTAATATTTATTTAACCTCAATAATTCATCTTGTTAATAAATTGAACTGGTTACAAAGTCAAATTCCTAACTTTGCTGTGTTGCTGTTATAACATGTTCATTTTGAGGTTTCTGTAAATAATTTATCCGTATATAATCATAAATGGGCTTCCAGTAATTTTTGTGTTTTTCATATCGAAAATGGGTAACGAGCTTACTACTTTCAGATTCAGACTGATAAATGATAAATAACAATAAAATACAAATAGGATAATATTCAAGGTTGTCTCAGCTTACCTTCCAAAGAAAACGCTGGGTGGTGCCCTAATTACGAGGTTTTTACTATTATTATTAATTATTAAGAATAATTAAAATAATAATATTCAATATATACAACTTTACCCTATATAACCCTACAACTCTTAGGATCATGCTTATTTTGGGCTTTTAGACTGTTTTCAGACACAAAAGTTGAAAAAAGTACTGTTTCCTCAAAAATGCTAGTTTTCTAGTTACAGCACAGATTCATCTTAGTAACCACCTGGCAACACAGAAAAGAGCCTGACACAAGCTGTGACTACTGATTTCTGACTTTCAGAGGTATTCTTTTGAAATTACACTCAATTCATTTAGAACAGTTCAAAATACCATGTACTCTTAGGGTCATGCTTATTTTGGGCTTTTAGACTGTTTTCAATCACAATTATTGAAGATAGTAGTGTTTCCTCAAAAATGCTAGTTTTCTAGTTACAGCACAGAATCAGCTTAGTAACCACCTGGCAACACAGAATAGAGCCTGACACAAGCTGTGAGCACTGACTTCTGACTTGCACAGGTATTGTTTTGAAATTACACTCAATTCATTTAGAACAGTTCAAAATACCATGTAATCTTAGGGTCATGCTTATTTTGGGCTTTTAGACTGTTTTCAGACACAATTATTGAAGATAGTACTGTTTCCTCAAAAATGCTAGTTTTCTAGTTACAGCACAGAATCAGCTTAGTAACCACCTGGCAACACAGAATAGAGCCTGACACAAGCTGTGAGCACTGATTTCTGACTTGCAAGGGTATTCTTTTGAAATTACACTGTGCTCATTTAGAACTGTTCAAAATACCATGTACTCTTAGGGTCATGCTTATTTTGGGCTTTTAGACTGTTTTCAGACACAATTATTGAAGATAGTACTGTTTCCTCAAAAATGCTAGTTTTCTAGTTACAGCACAGAATCAGCTTAGTAACCACCTGGCAACACAGAATAGAGCCTGACACTAGCTGTGAGCACTAATTTCTGACTTTCAGAGGTATTCTTTTGAAATTACACTCAATTCATTTAGAACAGTTCAAAATACCATGTACTCTTAGGATCATGCTTATTTTGGGCTTTTAGACTGTTTTCAGACACAATTATTGAAGATACTGTATTGAAGATACGACTTGCAGTGTCTGAAAACAGTCTAAAAGCCCAAAATAAGCATGATCCTAAGAGTACATGGTATTTTGAACTATTCTAAATGAACAGTGTATTTTCAAATGAATACCTCTGCAAGTCAGAAATCAGTGCTCAACGCTTGAGACAGGCTCTATTCTGAGTTGCCAGGTGGTTACTAAGCTGATTCTGTGCTGTAATAAGAGAAACAAGCATTTTTGTGGAAACAGAACTTTTTTAAATTGTTGTGACTGAAAACGGTGTAACAGCCCAAAATAAGCATGATCCTAAGAGTACATGGTATTTTGAACTGTTCTAAATGAACTGAGTATAATTTCAGAAGAATACCTCTGCAAGTCAGAAATCAGTGCTCACAGCCTGTGTCAGGCTCTATTCTGAGTTGCCAGGTGGTTACTAAGCTGATTCTGTGCTGTACTAAGAGAAACTAGCATTTTTGAGGAAACAGTAATATTTTCAACTTTTGTTACCAAAAACAGTGTAAAAGCCCATGAACCTAAGAGTACATGGTATTTTGAACTGTTCTAAATGAACGGAGCGTAATTTCAAAAGAATACGTCTGCAAGTCAGAAATTAGTGCTCACAGCTTGTGTCAGGCTCTGTTCACAGTTGTCAGGTAGTTACTAAGCTGATTCTGTGCTGTACTAAGAGAAACAAGCATTTTTGAGGAAACAGTACTATTTTCAACTTTTGTGACTGAAAACAGTGTAAAAGCCCAAAATAAGCATGATCCTAAGATTACATGGTATTTTGAACTGTTCTAAATGAACAGTGTAATTTCAGAAGAATACCTCTGCAAGTCATAAAATAGTGCTCACAGCTTGTGTCAGGCTCTATTCTGAGTTGCCAGGTGGTTACTAAGCTGATTATTTGCTGTAACAAGGAAAATAGAATTTCTAAGGAAACAGTACTATTTTCAATAGTTGTGATTGAAAACAGTGTAAAAGCCCAAAATAAGCATGATCCTAAGAGTACATGGTATTTTGAACTGTTCTAAATGAACAGTGTAATTTCAAAAGAATACTTCTGCAAGTCAGAAATCAGTGCTCACAGCTTGTGTCAGGCTCTGTTCTGAGTTGCCTGGTGGTTACTAAGCTGATTCTGTGCTGTAACTAGAAAACTAGCATTTCTGAGGAAACTACTATTTTCAACTTTTGTGACTGAAACAGTGTAAAAGCCCAAAATAAGCATGATCCTAAGATTACATGTTATTTTGAACTGTTCTAAATCAACAGAGTGTAATTTCAAAAGAATACCTTTGCAAGTCAGAAATCAGTGTTCAATGCTTGTGTAAGGCTCTGTTCTGAGTTGTCAGGTGGTTACTAAGCTGATTCTGTGCTGTACTCAGGGAAACAAGCATTTTTGAGGCAACAGTACTATCTTCAGTTTTTGTGACTTAAAACAGTGTAGAAGCCAAAAATAAACATGATAGTAAAAGTAGGTGGTTTTTTGAACTGTTCAGAATGAAGTGAGTATAACTTCAACAGAATACTTACATAATATCTCTGCCAGTAAAAAAAATTGTGATCACAGCCTGCATCTGGCTTTTATGTAGGTGGCCAGGTGGTTAATAAGCTGATTCTGTGCTGTAATAAAGAAACAAGCATATTTGATGCAAAACTGGTCTCCAAGATGGAAACAAGAAACACAAATATTTTTGCACGAGTGTCAAACCTCTATTGGCAACCTATCCCAGTTCTGCCACCTCCACATATGTAATATGATTTTCCTTTAGGTGACAGAATCACCATCTGTTTTTGTTTGATAAATCGAAAGTCATTTTGCAAAGACAAATTAATCAAGAACTAGTTTTTAACAGTCTTGCATTTAGATTTTGTAAAAATAAGTTGTTTGTAAATATAGTGTAATGAGAAATCACATAGAAAGGTTTTGAACATCTTTTTTTTTTACCGTCGGCTGGCTGAGGGAGCATCAGTGCATCTGGATTTGTTGCATCTGACGTTGCTTGCCGCAGTTGTCATCTTCTGGTTAAATGATGCGTGAAAGTGAATATCCATCTTCTGTGATCAAAAGCGTTATGTGATGACAGTACGATACATGCATTATAAACAACCTGGCTGCCTGTGGATGTGAAAACACAGCACTGGGCTCCGAGCCTCAACAAGAGCAACAAACACAATCAAGCTTTTCATTTACGTTCACATCTCGGCAATTCGTTTCCTCAAATGATATTTGTCTTTGTCCAGACCATCAGCACACTTCCTTAAAAAAATAAACTTGGGTTGTGAAAGTGTTGCAAACCCAGGTCACACTTTGAGGTTCAACAGATGACGATTTAAAGGAGGTGCAGGAAGAAAGACAATCTGCAAAAATCTTGTTTCAGAATAAATCACCTGCTGTGTGAGAGTAGAGGAGCATTAAGTGATGTAACAAGCTTATTTGTGAAAACACAAGTGGTCATGCAAATGCAAGTCAAGGGGGTGGTGTGTGTGTGTGTGTGGGGGGGGGGGGGTTTGTGCCATTTAAAGCGGCTCTCTGGATTATTTTTCTCTGTATCAAAGTTTTCTAAATGTTTTAAATGATATTCCAGGTCTAAACTATGATCTATGGGTTGAGTTCCACAACATCTGTCATTCTGATGAAGACCCTCCTTCCTCCTAGAGACCCCTTTCCATTATTTCTTGCTGCCGACATTTTTCAGCCAATGAAATTCAAATTTCTGCATTCTCTCAACATGCACGCGCATCGACCAAACCTGTACCAGTAGGGGGCGCTGTCGTACAGGACGCTTCGTGTGTTTCTCTGTTTACCGTCTCGTTCACTGAGGACTCACGGCTCATTTCTACTAAAAACCTCCCCATTTCCCAGCTAAAGATGGATTTATTTTTATTTTTAAACCTTTCACCTCACAGAATGGCAAGGCTTGACAGAGTTACGCGTTTATTTTGGTCAGAAAGTTCATCCAGGGCCGAGTCCAGTTCAGCTTCAGAGTCCAGCAGCAGCTCTCTGCTAACAGAGCTAATATCAGAAGCAGCAGGGACAGAGAGGGCTCATCAGACCCTCGTAGTGTTGGAATAAGATTGTGAACCGTGAGTGATTAAACCCTACACATTGAGCTGTAGTTTATGCCCGAAGTATATGCACCGTGTGCACGCGCGCACACGCGACCGGACGCGCGTGTCGAGATGTTTTGAGGAGGAGTCTTTGGACGTTAGATTCAAAAACTGCTCTCTTGCTGAAATAATCCAGAGTGTGGCTTTAAGTGCACAGCAAGAAATCACTCAGCCTACGTGAATAAGCCTCCAGGCATCCAACTCAGCTGGAGGGGTTGGAGGAGAGGGAGGGGCCGAGAAACAACATCTCCATTAAAGCCCTCTCAACACCTGTGTGGATTTCTTAAATTGAAAATGTCCAACTCTGGAGAGCGAAAAGAGCACCGCAGGAGGGTGAAGCCGTTCAGACAAATGCCATGTTTTTAAAAAAAAGCTGTGACGAAGGAGAGGGAGACGGATGGAGCAGCCAACAAGAATGGAGAGCAAAAACAGGAAAAAGTCTCCTCCTGCTTCCTGTGATTACTGTGCTATTATTTAAATGTCAGTGTGTGTCTGTCTGAGAGTGGGTCTTGTAAAGAATAAATTGATGTGAGCATTGGACAATGTGTTAAAGCCTTCTTTATTTTTATTAATTTAAACAGAAGAAAAAGTGTGTATGTGAGCACGTGTGTGTGTTATTATATTAAGCGGGTGGGAGGGTGGGAGAGTGCTCTTGTCTCAGTCTCTGTGTTGATGCACACAGAACAAGGTTAATTACTTTTCTGACCTTCTCCAGAAGCTTAAAGAAATATTCCAGGCAGAGTCTGAATAGATAGCGTGACCGAAGATGCTGAGTCAATGGGCAAACAGTGAAAAATGAAACACAGCTGAATCTTTTTAAGTGTAACCTTATTTACCTTCAGCATTACTTATCAAATGGTTCAATAAAACTGTCTGCACTGCTGATTCAAAATCAGAAGGAATATGATTGCTTTTCTCCCCACCTGCAGGTTCAGTTTTTAAAAAATAATTTTATAAAACATATGCACAAAACATCCATCGGTTATATACACTACTCACAAAAAGTTAAGGATATTTTGCTTTGTCAGGTTCAAACTGTCCAACATTATCAAACTCAGACTCAGTCAAGAAAGGAACAGACAACTTCTCTTCATTTTATCACACTCATGAACGGGAGAAAGGCATGGTAAAAATTGCCATGTGTACTCTCAGACACAGCTCCAATCCTTTCTGCCTTTTCCTGCACAGAAACGCTGTTATATTGAAAGACACAGATAAGGCATGATAACAGTCTGGGAGTAGAACTCCCTATTTTAACCTTGAACAGTGGATGAACAGATATCTCATTTTTCACAGGACAAAACGTTCTGACATTCTGAGATGAACTTTTCTCCATGGAAGATTTAATAATGTCCCACTTTCAGACTCAATAAATAATTAATCTAACAGGCTTACTGGTTTAATTTACAGAAAACATGAAAAGTTCATGCTACTGATATTATTTCAGTAGGGTATTTTAGTAGAAGCATGCAATGGTAATTTCCTAATCTCAAATAATGTACTGAAATAAAAGCCACAGTGGTCAATTCAAGCAAACAAAAAGTTTCTCGGTAACTTGTCATGTGACCTTGAGCATCAATCACAGCTTGACAACGTCTCATGTCGTTCACAAGTCAACCTTTTCTCTGCTGAGTCATGACATCCCACTCTTCTTGAAGGATGATCCTCAGGTCATTGAAGTTCTGGGGTTCAGAGTTACCAACCTCTAGTCAGCTGATCCAATAGGTTTCGTATGGGATTCAGGTCTGGAGAAAGTGGAGGTCACTCCTTTTGAGGTACCCCAGTCTCCAGCAGCTGTTGCCTATTGATGAGAACCAGTTTTCCATCAGCCCTTAAGGCAACTGTAGCATTATAAACTATATTTTTATATAGGTTAGGACTTGGCTACTACTGTAAATTCACTAATAAGTTTTGTCAGTTTTACACGGAGAGATATCTCTGATACTTTCACTTTTTAGTGCTTACAGCTGTTCTAGGTTCTTTCTGATGTCACAGTGAGTAGATCATGCATTTATATTGACGAATAGAAATCTGAGACTAGAATTAGACTTCAGTATTTTATTAAGAAAGACGGACAGACAATTATCACAGATAAGAAAGAGGTAGTTAGCAGGTGGTCAGCATTGTCATTCATGATGGTAAGGTGCTCTGAATTGAATCTTAAATAAGTTTTAGTAATCTGAGTCTCATGATGGTTTAGGAGACTAAGGATTTTACTTAATTTAGATTAAGGGTTCTAATGGAGAGGGCTAGTTACGGATGGATCAGTTACTAGTTTGAGTGAGCTAAAGTTGTTAGCTTTGATCAAGCAGGCCTTTAAGCTTTACCAGGATTGTGGTACTTAGCTGTGTTCGACGGATCAGCACCGCTGGGGTCAGATGAGACAGCGCGGAGGTGGTGTTCCCTCCTCGGTCACGATCGGACGGCTGTGGTGGTCTTGGACCTCCGGAGGCCACGGTGTTGTCCTGGGATACGAAGCTTAGTGGACCCATCTCTGAGTAAGCTGATGGTTAGCCGGTTGAGCTAACGGAGCAGAGACTGCTTTCCCCACGGGGTTGAGGAGGCAGTTGAGGCTCATATTGAGATGAAGGGAAAACGGCTTGTTTTCTCTTCAGGAGCCGGAGGTGAGAACGGCCTTCGGGGTGATGAGAGGCCGTCTCCAGGAGGAGTCAGCTGTGTAGAGGTTGACAGCTGAGAGGTGTTCTCTGGATGGTGTGGAACCCAGAACTCCCTAGCTTCCGGAGTCGGAGAGCTAAAAGGAGTCTAAATGAAACGTGGGCCTATCAAAGGGGGAGTTATTAACTCACGTGACTCAGATCACTAACTCTCATTGGTTACTTGGGTGAAGTAAACGAGTGATGCAGTTGACTTCACCTTTGGCACAGTATGTATGTGGAATAATACTGAAGCAAGATCAACATTCATTAATACTGGAGGAAAATGCATTAATCACATTAAGACATTTTGAAACAGTTTGATTAAGAGTAATGACGTTAGAAGGAGACGTCTGGAAGTCTTTGAGTTATTATTAACTAAAGAGTGTCCAGTGGAGTCTTCCGGAAAAACGTCCTTGATCTGGGAATGTTAATCCAGGTTAACATAATAAAAGAGTCATTTTATTCCAAGTTATTGGGAAAAAGATGGTTATTATTGTGATGATCCTAGAGGTCAGAATTCAGAGGATATAACATTTGCTGACGTTACACAACATAGATCTCAAGGTGTGAAGAATGTTTTCAAATCTCACGTGCATGCCCAAGCTTTGGTTTGTGTACAGATGTAAGCTAATCGGTGTGTTTAGTAGGGGTTGTATCAACAAGTACTTCTCTGCTCTGTAATTACTTTTTATGCCTGACATTGACTAGTAGTCACTGATCACGTGATTATGACTGACTAAATGGATTCCTCAAACATAAATGAGACTGTGGGTATTTGTTGGCACAATGAGTCGAGACAAAAATGCTATGTGTGAAGTTGTGAGACGGTATTTAGGTGAACTAATTTTACTGTCGATCACATGAACTTTCATTGTGAAGGGGTTGACTCTTTGACCAGTTTCGGGGCGATCAGTGTATCGTCTCTCTGGCGGTGCGCTAATCAAACTGATATTTATCCAAAGAATGCTTCTTGACAGCTTGTGACAACCCTGTTAATTGATTCCACATTGTGTCCCTATTTAATCAATTTGACAGTGAGTCGTTTGCTTTGTTTGTTTCTTTTGTTTTACTAAATATGCAGCGCTACATACAGCCAATTAAAACCACAGCTGATCTAGTGGCTCAGCTAATGAGCTTTGAGTGACTTTATTTATTAAATAACGAATGTCTTTGTTATAATTATGGCTGAACTTTAGACCACAAACTGACTAAAACAAGACTAAAACAGTTTTGAGTTTTCATTGACTAAAACTATCACATATAGACATGACTAAAATGTGACTAAAACTAATCAGCATTCCAGTCCAAAAGACTTGAGAGTAAAGCCAAAGTGGCTGATAAAAACAACACTGCTCTCTATATATTTAAGAAAGTTTTGAGCTGTTTGCTGTCAGAATTTGAAATAAGTTTTGGCAATAAAGCCTGTCAAGTTTTATAAAACCATCCTGTCTACTGCGTTTATATGACGTCATCAGCGATTAGTCAAAGTCGACTCCACTTTCATTATTTGGTTCTTGACTTTAAAAAATATTAAGTCATGCAACCCCTAATGTCTAGTCATTCCTAAATTTGAATTTTGTACACACAGGAACCTTTTTAGTGTTTGAGATAGAGAACTGGTTTTAGACATGCTCAAGTTACCTGATCTTTGTGTGTGGATTACAGTTCAAATTTACAATTACCCAAACTTGCTGAACACACTTGTGAATCTGAGGATTATGAGACATTTCTGCCCATTAGAAGAAACACCTCTGAACAGACCGGAAAGCTGAATACCTTCGAATGTTTTGGGTTAGCTTGAAGGGAACCATAGAGTTCATGCAAGGAAGCTTGGCCACAACAAACAAATACAATCGGGATTTTTAAAATCTCAGACATGGAAAAATCATCTGAAAATGAGTTGTACATATAATAGTACCCACCACATGAAACTAAATGGACGAGAAACATATCAAGTCATGGCTCATCAACCCTGATATTAATCATCTGACCTGATGGCCCAGGATTTGAAACACGGCTTCCCCCGACTAAATCAATTCTGAGCTCATTCAAACAACATTGACAGTTGGCCTGACAAATTATATGGTGCTAATGGTGTCAGGGCATTCTGTGGATCCAAGAGGGGGGTTGTTAGATTACTGCACACATCACAAGTGGAAGATGCTGTAAAGATATACACTACACTTCAATAAAGGTCGTGTTTAATGAAAACATCTTATCTCACAAACGACGTTAGAATGACAGTACCTGGGGAAATAATTTATCCAAAAACAACAGCATCAAAATGATCTATGATGACTAATTATTAGGGCCAACCAGAAAAAACTAAGAACAAGGAAGTGTGGGGAAAAGAGTTGTAACATTAAAAGTTTTAAGTTTTTGAGAATATCTTGTTTTGAGATTTAAAAAAGAATAAAATTGAAATCAGCACTGGTGGATTTACAACACATTTACCTCAGGATAGGTTTAATGTTTGGAATTGTTTTAGCTCATAACCTATAACTT
This sequence comes from Callopanchax toddi, assembly GCA_006937965.1. NCBI lineage: Eukaryota > Metazoa > Chordata > Actinopteri > Cyprinodontiformes > Nothobranchiidae > Callopanchax > Callopanchax toddi. Next base: position 18,674 of record SSNR01001035.1, read on the forward strand.
GCATCTGGATCCTTGCACAACTTATGAATAATTTCCCAGAGTTCCGAGCAGTTTAGATTGCAGCATCAGTTTTACCAGACAACAATCAAAATGAACTATTTTACTCACTTTAAATGTTTTCTGGGATGTGTTTGAGACTCATGTTGTGAAGGACTGAATAAAGTTCTTTAAATTATGCTATGCACGCTGGCTGCATCTCAGATTTACTATTGTTCTCAATAAAACACACACCTATAACAAGAATAACAAATCATAACGGTCAGGTTTAGGAGCTTCCTCATGCAATTACTGAGATTCTCTACTGCCAACTTTTTTAAATCAATATAGCGTTTTTTTTTTTTCTGAACAGCTTAACTTTAATTTCAATACTTGCTCCTTTTGGTATTCTGAGTGGCCCTGATGTAACATTTTAGTATAAAATCATCCTACACATCCAAAACTGTGAGCCAAACTAGAAATACACACAAGACATACTGTACGACCACAGTTGTGCAAAAAAAAGCTGATGTAAAAACACAAGATAAAACAGCTGTACATAACTAAATTAAGATGGACTAATAAAAACAGGTGTATGAAACATGGTTACATTTAAAAAGGCTCAGTACTGAGATAAAACACAATTGATGGTTTGGACCAACATTAAAGAGAGCCAAAAGTGACACAATTCAATTAATATATAAAGTAGTGCTGTCAATCGATTAAAATAAATTAACTAATTAATCGCAAATTTGAAAGAAATTAATCGCGATTAATCGCATTTAATTGCTTCTTTTCAGAAAAATGAAATTACATGCAGTTTACAATGTCCATCCAAGAAATATGCCAAAATGTTTTTTAAAAATCATTTTTAAAGCTTTTATAATTGATGAAAAAATGCATTTAAATTGCATTTCAGTTCAAAACAGTTGAAAAACAAAAATTCCTGACTAAAACTGGACAGACCCCAAATACAGTACTTTATGAATCTATTTGTTTATTTTATGTACAATTTCAGAAGGGTATTGTTTTAAAATAATAATAAAAGATTTCCAACATGTAGAAACACTATGAGAGAATCATTTTTTGCAGTGTTCAAACTGACCCACGGTCTGCCTCGTTTTCAATGAGGGGTCCGGGTCACTCAGGTCTCTGTTGTTTAAAGACTAGTGTGGGAATGGGATCGCCTTGGTCCGGTACTGGTTTTACTTTTCAGATAGAGGTAGGGTCTGGGTTTCTTGTACCGAACCTAACTGACACCTCCGTCCACTCGAACCTCGGTGTCAGACTGGACCCGTAACACCTGCTCACTGCTGAACTGAACCGAACCAGACCGTACGGCGGAGAAGGAGCAGGAATAAACCTTAAAGGCTAGAGACAGTCCAGTTTCACCGCGGATTACTTTCGGTTTTCACGGTAGAAGGAGCGGAGAGTTCAGTTCGTCTACCGGGGAGACCGGTGAAGAGAGTGAACTGATGAGATCTGAGGAGCGGGTGGCAGGGAGGACACGGGCTGCGTCAAGGAGCTGCAGGAAATCTGATGTTGACAAGCGCTCCGCCTTGCTTCAAACGCAAGTTACGTTAATTTCGTCAATTTTTTTTAACGCGTTATGTCTTCCAAATTAATTAACGCAATTAACGCGTTAAATCTGTCAGCACTAATATAAAGTATTAAATAAATTTAAAAATTTATGATTTACATGTGTCATTAACTATTTAATATAAGTAATAAATTGTGTGTGTCATACAGACAGTATTATTATAGGACTAAGTAGAAAACCACATGTGCAAGTTTATTTGTGCATAAAAATAAAAACAGTGCAAATAACTGCAGGGATGTAAAAACTTCTGAGTTTGGAACAGTGATGGTTACAATTAATTCCTAACAGCTTCTGGAAGCAAGGATCTATGATAACACTCCTTTTCATACCTGGGATGCAGCAGTCTGTCACTGTTGGAGTTCTCTTGTTTTACAGGAGCATCGTGCGTGGGGTCGGAGACGTCCAACAGTGATGGTATTTTTGCTAGAGTTCTTCTGTCTCCCATCTGCACTGGGTTGAGGAGGCATCCTAGGACAAAACGGGACTTCCTTATCAGCTTTGACTAAAACTAATCAAAGAACATGATCATCACAGTGCTTCCAGGCATTTCCAGATGGGTCAGAGCTCGGGACAGGAGGTAGATGATGGAATCATCCACACTGATGCCAGGCCTGTAGGCAAACTGTAGGATCCAACAAAGACCTCACCAGGGGGCAAAAACGGACCATCTTGTAGATTAGATAGTCAGTGGTACCGGCCTGTAGCAGCTGAAGGTCTTTGAATGTGTGGTCTTTGGTACTGGTACCACAGCTATGGTACACTGTAAACCCGAACAGTACAATGAGCTCAAAAGTTTTATAACCATATTAATCAAAAGTAGCAACCAAGTCAAACCAGCATAAAACTTATAACCTGGTTCAACTTTTACTGTAGTTATAATTTTACTGGAATAAAAGATTATGAGTAAATGAAATCTTTGCATCAAACTTTATGAGTAAAGACGCGTGATGACGTCATGACGCAAGCTACGTGCACACAGCTCAGCTGCATACCAAGAAAAAGTTTCAAGATGGAGGTTTGAAGCGAGAGCGAAGTTCGCTACATTTACGTGAGTAAAATGAAACACATTTGTATATGTTGCCGTTTTATTTGTTAAGTTTTTGTGAATTATCACCAGTGAAACACTGTGCGCGTATTGAAGCTCATTGGTTGAATAACGTAAAGTTGCTGGTTGGCGCAAATTTTGAATTTGCTAACCGGAAGCTATTTGTCAGCCTCGATAAAGACTAAAATGTCAGTGGCTGCTACTTATTAGTCGGTTTGAATTGCTATCATTGTCCGGGTTTTATTTCTTGTTTTACCATAAGCTACGTGGGTTGATATCAGACACGTTTTGGCGTCACGTTTCAACTCAATGAATGCGGTGTAAACGTGGCTAAAGCTGCCTTGTCCTAACGTGAGTTCTTTCTCCTTTTTGTCAACAGATTAAAGTGTTTTTGGAGCATAAAACAGTCCGCGTCATATGCAAAGGTATGTTTTTAATTGCCTTTTAATCATATTGTTGCATTATGTGTGTACTAGGCAAAGGACAATTAATTATTTGCCTAGTTAGCAGTTGAGTAGGCTACTAAACAAATACTTTTGAACAATACAGGTCATCTTATTGATCATTTAAGTGTTTATCATATTTTTGTCAAATCTAACTAAGAACTGTTTGATTAAATAGTTTGGGGTGCAGCAGCAGCAGTAGTAGTTTGAACTGTTTGTGTTTGGTTTTAGTTTAATGTCATCCCTTTTTTTCTTTGCTTATATTATATAGAAACAGCAGTTTATCACCAACCACCAGCATCTATATCAGTAACCTATGTTACATTTATTTCTAAATTAAATGATGAAATTACATTCATTTGATTCATATTGTTTTTGATCTGTGTTACAGGAGGAACATATGCCCTTCATCGCCTAGAAATGATAAGGGAAGAGCCGATGGTGGGAGACCCGCCCTACACATTGATTCACAGGTAAAATGAATTATTTACTTTTTGTTCTTTTACAGATTTTTACTATTTTGTAGATTTGTGGAGAGTTTCATCACATCACAAATGTTAACCAGTTTTATTCTGATCTGGACAGACACACCATGGCTGCTGATCTTGTTCAGACAGAAAGCAGCGTGACCTGGTGAGGCTTCAGAGGCTCTACGCGACATGCTGAATCTGTATGATAAACAGGTGAGGTGGCCATAATTTAGGGGTTGGCATTAATATGACTATTAAAAAAAATCAAAACATGATATGAAGTTATAACAATCTGCTAGTCTGTGAAGGTCTTTGAATCATGCTAGTGCAATAATTAATGCTAATTATAATAATAATTGAAGACATTAAATGAAGTGAACCAGACCTAAATGTATAAATGCACTCATGTAAAATATATCTGCTTTATTAATTTGTGTGTGTCTTTCTGTGCAGCAATAACAGGATGCTGATATCGGACTCTGGTGCTGCACAGGCTTCCAATACGGCTACAGGAGGAGGATCCACAATCCTTCAAAGTTTTTTATGTAAGTATTTGTTGTTGGATAATGTTTTTTCACTAACTTATACAAGTAGAAACTTTGGACACAAAGGTTGTCCATCTTCTACTGTTTTTGCAGAATGTGAAATAACAGGGTAAAGGTTTCATGGCTGAACAGGGCCCTGATTTAGGTTTCATTGTCTGCAAATATAAAATGGAGGCACATCTATCATAAAAATAGCATGGAAATTACAATGTTTACAAATTTAACAGTGACCGACCATGTGCTGTGCACCCTAATCACTTCTTCCTTGTGTCGTTCCTGGCATTCTCTGAAACTGTAATCCAATTCTACTGAAAACCTACTTAGCAGAGGTTATAATAAATATGGATCTTTTTCTTTCTTGCAACCATAAAATCTTTATCTTTAATACAACACTGTTTTTGTTCTTTGCAGATTGAAGAGTGACCAGAGCCAGACGTAAACAACACTCCTGGTGGTATTCTGACCATTGTCAACAAGAACAGTATGAGTCCAATGCATTTCAGTCCGGTCAGCAGTACAGCGGTTTAGTGGGAAAGACAAGCTTGTTGTGGGCGAACTCCTAAATGAGCTGAAGCATTTGCCTTGTTGTTCAGTTTGGTTGCATCGAGACCATTCAAAAGGACTTGTTCACACATTTCCATTCATCCAGAAACTACTGATGAGCCTTGAAGATGGGAAACAGTTGAAAACGTCTTTTTTTGCCTCAAAAGTGATTTTTTTTTTTTTTTACTGACAGTAGCATGTAGAGGCAACAGCACTAAACATAATCATGTTAGTGTAGCCAAATGTGTTCAGTGAAGTTGTTTACTCTCAGTGGCTCTTGATGTGATTGTCTTTATTTTGTACATTGTGATAACTTTTAATTATATTTTTACTAGACCGTTGTAATGTGTGGTAAAGTCATGTCCTGCTGATTTTAGGGCATCTGTTGCCATCTGTTCTCCATAGCTTGATATTTGAGGAGACTGACACTAACATGCCCATGGCTAAGTGTTTTAATATAATGGGTATTTCATTTTAGTTAGTTTTGTAAGGTAAAAAGCCAAAGAGAGAGGCTGACATTTTTTTGTTTGATATTTCACAAATGTGTCTTTAATCAAATACCGTATTTGCTCGCATATAAGACGAGGTTTTTTTCATTAAAAATAATTTTGAAAAGGGGGGGTCGTCTTACTATCGTGCCCCAGCAGGGGGCGCATGCTTTATGTTCAAACTGCAGAAGCGCCGCCAGCAGGAAGCAGCTCTTAGACCGCGAGCGGTCCCAGATGTCTGCTCCACCTCAAAGTTACAGGTCTATTGAGGATTAAAACACCTGATGTCAAAGTCCAGCTCCAGCCAGATCAACTTCTGGCGTTTTCAGACTAGTTTGGGTTTTTGGTTCGGTCCGGTTCTGTTTAGTACGTATGGAGCCGACACCTTCTGTGGGACCCGCTGCAGTGTTTTCAGCGTGAGCTCTGTACAGGTGAGCGCGTCACTCAATTCACACATGCATTCATCCTCAAGCCTGAAAAACCTGAGAATCCGGCGCTGCCTGACGTCCACAGGACCCGGTTCTGAAGCTGCGCGCGCACACACACACAGTCTCAGTGAGAGAGAGAAGGAGAGAGGGAGGAGGGAGGGCCCACACAGCCAGAGTGAGGAAGAGAGAGCTTCTTTTTTCTCTGTTTTTTCCCAATTGACTGAAATATGTTGTCACATAGAACTTTAGTTCCTGTCTGATTAATAAGCAAATATTAAAGCAGTCTATAATTAAGGTACCATATAAATTATTTTCTCAAAATTTAATAAAAAATAGTTTCTTTATAAAGTGAATTTATTATTTTTTCTGAAGATCAGTCTTGAAAAATGGGGGTCATCTTATAATCAGGGTCGTCCTATATTCGGGCAAATACGGTATACAATATGTACATTAAGCACTTTAAAAATCCTGTTCAAATGCAGTTGAAGTGTTACTCTGGTGCAGGTGGTTAAAAATAAACTTGGAATTGCAATTCTGTCTATTATCTTTTTTTTTTTTCTTCAAAGACTTTGAAGAGACTTTGGTCAACCTTTGGGTCGACCTAAGTCCAGAATGGTTGTTAGTTTAGTGTCAAAAGGTCAATTTAGAACGGTGCTCTCCAACTCTGGTCCTCAAGATCTTGCATCCTGCATGTTTTAGATGCTTCCCTGCTCCAACACACCAGATTTGAATCAGTAGTGATTAACAGGCTTCTGCAGAGTTAGATGACCATTGAATTAAGTGTGTTGGAGCAGGAAAGCATAAAACATGCTGGATACAAGATCTTGAGGAGCAGGGTTGAAGTGCACTGATTTATATAAATTATAATATTTGAGTTGTAAAAGTAAAAAAAAAAAAAAAAAAATATGCAAGTTTACTCAAATAAAACTGTATAAGTTGGTAAACTAATAAGTTATAAGTTGGAGGTAGTTAAATGCTTTGATTTAATTCAATTCACATTTTTTAAGTTGGTAAACTAATAAGTTATAAGTTGGAGGTAGTTAAATGCTTTGATTTAATTCAATTCACATGTTTTAAGTTGTGTTGAACTTAAATTTGATAAGTAAGTTAACTCAAAAATTATTATGTAATCGGTTTCCTCATAAATTTTGAGTTCACTGAACTTATTCGGGTTTACAGTGTACGCTCCCAATAAAGAGTCACTCTATTATTCACGTCAGAAGTTGGAGAGTTCACTCTCTCGCCCACTGAGCAGAGGAAAGAGTGCGTCATGCAGCCTCTGCTGCAGGAGGGAGGAGCAGACAGGTGGAGGTAGGAGTCAGTCAAACTAACGAATAAGGAGCTTGTGCAGAGAGATATGTTTATAGATTTAAATATACTGTATATAGATATGATGGAATAATATATGGATAGGTAGGGATATATGGAGAGATATGGATGATGGATGGATAATGATGGATTGATAATAAATGATAGATAGATAGATAGATAGATAGATAGATAGATAGATAGATAGATAGATAGATAGATAGATAGATAGATAGATAGATGGGTTAATATCCAGATAGTTGTATATCTCCATGTATCCATTACATCACCTTCCACTGGATGTGTAATGAGCTACATTTATGGTCAAATCCCTATTTACAGTTATTTTGATGAGAGTAACTAAAAGTAATGCAAAAGTAGTGTAATGCCTTACATTTAAAAACAGTAATATTGTAATGTAAGGGATTACTTAAAAATGACAGTAACAAGTAATAAATAATGCATTACAGTTTTGAAGTAACTTGCCCAACACTGTAAATAATGTATGATGAGTCTGTGACGTTGTCAGTGATAGCACCTTGTTAAAAGTCGCTGGCAGAATGAAAAGACAAAGCAAACCCAGAGGGTTTGCTTTGTCTTTTCCCAGAGGGTTTGCTTTGTCATGCTTAATGTCATGCTGTCATAATGTCATGCTTCATTTCCTGAAGGGCAGCCTTCAGGAAACGAAGAAAGGAAGAGGAGGAAAAACGGGCCCAAAGTAGAGGTATTAAATTAATATATACATGAAATTGTGAACATTTTTCCTGGACCCATCATTTAGCAAGTTAGCTAAGACTAAAGGGCTATCATGCTGTTGTGCCCCCTACTTATTATATGAATGAATGTCATCAGTTCAAGTTTATCCAACTTTAGTACATTGCTTACTACTTAGAATTTGCAAAAGTTACATTGTTTCTGTTCTGGGCAGTAGGGGGAGCCAAAATCATTTTTTGCCTAGGGCACCATTCAGCTCAGGGCTGGCCCTGATGATATTATTTCATGATTTAATGGTCTGTGTTGCTGCACAAGATGAATTCACTTTATCAAACTCTCTCGTCAGGGTCAGTGAGCGGGGCTAAGGCTGACAACAAACATGGCAGCTCATGTGACGGAGGATTTTGTTCAGTTGGTGAAATAATTTAATAACAGATACAATAATCAAGAATCTGTGGCAAAACAGGAATTTATTAAGGAATTTCCTCACTGTTTGATCAAGATTTTGACCAGAAAAAACCTGCTAGGTAGAGATGTGTTAACCCAAATATAACCCAGCTTTTTTGTTTTGTTTTCTCTTTTAACTCTGTAGTTTATTATATAATGTTTATAGAAAATTGCTAAATGAAAAGATCTTTTTTACATTCGTTGTAGTTGTTAATTTCATCAGGATGGCTGAATATCACTAAAAATGTTTCTCCTTGAACATGAGCCTGAAGCTGGGGATGACAAAGCTTAAATAAAGAAATCACAAAATATTTAAATAATTATGAGAACTAAATCATTAAATAATTTATAAATCTTTTAATTAATTACATATATTTATTTTTGGTATACGTAATTAATCATTTTAAATAATGACACATTTAAATAACTATTGCTGTTTGTTTATTTATTAATTGAATTGTGTCACTTTTGGCTCTCCATACCGCTGAAGCAAAGATGTGTCTGATTGTACACCATATAGCACAACAACAAATATGCTAAAAATAACTAAGTATAAAACAGATTTGCACACCTCCAATTTGTGTTTAAACATTGTTAGATGAACAGATTTTTTATTACTTATTATTTTTGACCATTACTTTACACGACGCACCAGTTTTAATGCAGCTGTATTAAAATGTATAAACATACAGGTACATATATAAACGAGTGTGTTCACAAGTGAAACATCACTGTTTCCAGGTAGGATCTTTTGTAATGTCGCTACATTATGTTATGCTTCAATGTAAATGGAATAAGGGCCTCAGGATTTAACAAGAAACATGACTTCATTAGCACTGAGCACAGAACATTTGAGCTACACGCCGTTTTAAATGAGCTGTTCTATGGTTAAAACACATTATTCCAACAGCCTGTTAGGCTACAGAATTATACAGCACCCTGTTAATTTTACACACCCTTTTAGAAATAACATTTCTATGGCCCACAGCACTGTTAAGTGTAATGTAAGACAGATAGTAGCCTCATATGCGTGCAACACTTATAATAACCTTACATGGAACTGGTGAAGAAATGTGATCACAACATCATGCATCAATTAAATCCAATTTTAGCCTTATGTGTGTTACAGTGGTTTCTCCTGTCAGACAGTTTGATATGCAGTCATCCATCTTGCGGGCTGAACTGAGTTGGCAGCCACCCGAATATCTGCCTGAGCTCAATTTGATCTTGAGGATAAACAAACTCGCAACAATTAAAAGAGATATGAGGGTTGACAAAATAATTAACAAGGGGCCAGCATGACTCTGGGGTGTGGGACTGTGTGCAGTCAACAAAAGACAAATAAACAAATAATAATTTGGGTGGCTGAGCAGCATATTAATTGAGTTTTCAGCAGAAAAAACCTCGGAGTCTTGCTACCTCCCAAAACACACACATCTCATAAAAATAAAACGTGGTTCCCAGCTCAGTCACTTTCTCTGAAGAGAAAACTGGTGAGACAACTAATCTCAGCTGTCTTTAATTACCGCCCTGCAGAGATTAACACTGCTGAAGGGTCTCTTGGTTTAAAACTGAGAATCCTCAGGTGAACACAAAAAAACAACAGCTATGAAATATTCCTGAATTTGACCCAATATGCTTCAGTTTTTTTTATATATATTAGTATTTCTACTGTGTAGAATTATTACCTTTCAGGTCCAAATATGTGATGAACTAAGTGTTAAAAGAAGGTCAACATGGCCCCTTGAAATGTAAATGCTAATATGTATTAAACTCTCATTTTAGCATTAAAAGTCACTTTCGCCTGGTGGAGTCATGTTTAAACACACAAAGACATTTATTGCCTAGTGAAACTAAAGCTGGGTATTTTATCTGTCAGCCAGAGGTGAGAGTCAAAAAGGGGGGAGGCAGCTTTTAGCAGCTGCTTGTATGAGTGCCATGCTGTCCCAAGATGCATCTGGATAAAAGCACTGTGGAGAAACGGAGGTAGCAAAAACTCTGGCTCTAATGGAGAAGATCTGCCACTGGTTACCACTGTGAGATCAAAAATAGACAAACCTAAAAAATGCACAGACATGGACCTCATTATCTATAGCAGGGGTCACTAACAGGCGGACCGTGGTCCGGATCCGGACCCACAAAAGGTACAATTTTGTACCTTAACTGGGGGTACACATTTTTACCTTTGTAGTTTGTACCTTTTACTAGTCAAACATGTACCTTAGGGAACAAATTTGTTCCCCTAAAGGGTACAAATATGTATCCTAAGGGGTACAAATATGTATCCTAAAGGGTACATATTTGTACCCCTTAGGATACAACCCTGCAGTTAAAGGTACAAAACTGTACTTTTGAGGGTACCACCCCAGTGACAAAAAAGGTACAGTTCTTGTCCTTTCATTTCTGACAGTGTAAGGAGCGGGCGTGTCCGAGGAGACACGCGAGCGCTAATGTGCAGGTTCATCGCTCACTTGGAACCCGCGGAACTCGGCGCGAAGGGACTGGAGGCGAAGCCGAGCGCCAAGCGAGTGGCGCACCGCGGCAACTCCTTTAGTTCGCTAAGCTACCCCTACACCACGGTCGGGCATCCCCTCCCGCAGCTTCAGAAAGAGATCTACTGCTGCAAAAAGGCGCCACGCACACTAGTGATGCGCGGGTCAGGGTCCTGCACATTTGAAAACTTCTGACCCGCCCCAAACCGCCCCGCATCGCTGCGTCTATTTTTAGAACCTGCCCAGATCCGTCTAATTAAAAACACGTTATAATGACTGAAAGCCTTTTATTTAGTCTGACGTCTCCAAAATAAAAGTTTTTTTAACCTTCTCTAAAATGTGCTTATGCAAAGTTTGCAGAGTACAAGTACAGAGTACTTCTTGACATCAGCAGGAGAAAGATTTTAAAACCTCCCATTTTAGCATTAGCTCAACACACATTTTCCAAAAAAAAGAGAATAAGGAAGTGAAAATATTTGAACACTTTTGGGTCTCAGACTGTCTTTGTGACAGATATGGTTGTTAAAAGATCTTTAGGAAGTGAGTTTTGCATAATATGGGACCTTAATGTCATCCGCCTGTTTTTGCCATTTTTGTGTTTGTCAAGGTTTAGTTGAATGTGACGGCCATCTGCTGTACATCACATATAGTGATTACTTTCTACAAAATTCATTCAAATCCACGAGATATTTTTGCTAACAGACAGAGAAGAGAGAGCTATAGGTTAACTTTTATGCAAAGATCATGTGTGTAGCATAGCATTACATAGCAATGTGGTGGGCGTGTCTCTAAGCTACTGTCGAAACAATTTTAGTCCAATATCCATGAAATGAACTGCTTTTTAGCTAGTTTGCGTTTGGGAACGTTGTGTAATTATGCCAGTCACATTGATTGAAGTTGATTCCAAAAGTTAATCAGACAAATGAAAATAAACCATCATCAACTGCCTTTTATACCGTAGTGGGGATGTTATTAATTAGTGATTAAACATGAAATATGGATAAACATGCAGTGTTAACCAGTGCCATAATGCCCATAAAACTTTATATTAATATTAATATTAATAGAGACACTTCTGTCCATTTGTTAAATGTCAATAATTCGTTGGTTTGGTGTAAAAAAATAAACAAAAATACGTACTAACATTGTGAAACACAAGCAGGATTTAACCTAAACATAGGCAGTGCCGTGAGCAATCAGAATTTAGGGCAGCTGAGCTCACACACAGAACACATCAGAAGTACAGACACAATGTACTTATAGCAATATCTTGAAGATGACACAGAACACAGAGTCCACAGATAATTAGCCATTAACTGACCACACAAAGGCCCTCACCATAGCAACCACAGATTGGAGTGCCAGATTAGAGAGGAATGTCACAGAACTCTATCTAGAACAGAAACACAGGATAATTTATGCACCAAGCCTGCTGCTCACTCCAAGGCCTTCAAGCTCATGATAGATCAGCAGAGGCAGGACACAGACAGTGTTGGGGAGTGAATACATGTACTCTGGAATACATGTATTTAGAATACATATTTAGAATACTGATGTATTCAGTTATAGTTACTATTTTAAAACATGGTATTCAGAATACAGTTACTTTCGTAATACCATTGGAATACTTGTGTTTTCCACTTTCCTCCAGAAAGTTAAATAAATTCATTTCAGGCAGTGCGTCTCCATGTTGTGTAGGTTATCTATTCCATAAGTCCCTAAACAACGTGCGTATGTTACCATATCAACTCTACCAAAACACAGGGTACACTTCCGACTAGCCGGCATAGCAAGGTAGCAACCTAGTAGTCTCGTATGGATTCAGACCAAAAGGTGGAGTGGTTGGAGTCATGACTGCAGCCGATTAAACCTACAAGCAGTGGAGGCATTCACGTCCTGGAAATTCAAGCTAACTTTCACTCTAAAAAAGGAGCGGGACGAGCGAAATATGATGGTTCAGTGTACTGCTAGCTGCGTCCAAAGACTCAAGGTCTAATCTGAAGAAACATCTTAAACTAGCTTTCTAGTTTTGCTTCCTTAGTGCTGTATTTAACAGCCTGAATTATGTTAGTTATGTCATTTCTCACATTTACAGTGTCGGTGTTGTATCTGAAATGACGTTAGCTTGATGATATTGTTGTGGTTTCCCACAAATGTGGTTTTCATGTTAAGAGCTTTCCATCTGGAGTGCAATGAACATCAATGAACATCACTTATTACAATAGACTTAAATCGTGTTTTATAGGGGAAGTATTCCAAGTATTTAGAATACAGTACCAGGATTAAGCAAAGTAATGGAATACAGTACAAAATACATTTTAAAACAGGTATTCAGTATTCTGTAACTGAATACATTTACAAAGTATTCTCCCCAACACTGGACACAGATAAGGACGCCTGCAGTAATCACCATGATATAAGCAGACAGAAGGAAAGACAGGTCAGACTTCTTGGGACACTGAAGGATGGCAGAGGTCTGAGCAAACTGTTTGCAAGTATACGCTTTTCTTGTCTTATACTTAAATAAACAGCCTTAAAACTTTGGAAATGTGTCCTGCTCCTTTCTCTCACATTCAACCAACCTATTTCAGCAGCGTTCTCTCTAAATGCACCTCATTTAGTTGAGAGACTGTTCAGCTGCACAGCAACTCTGTTTGGCAGCACAGAATTAGGCTCCAATGTTCTTTTGCCAGGGCCTTTGTGAATTAGATGGAGAAGCTGAACTCTAAAACGCTCCTGCAGTTGAGGCACAATTATTTTGTGAATTTGGGCCTCAGACTTTGAGACTTTGAGGACAGGAGTGAGTTCTTTTTTTTGTCAGACTCCATTGCTCAGATATTAAATAAACTATAACTATGTCTGTCAACATCATAGCTAAAGAAATGATCCTCTTAAATCTGTAGAGTATATTGAAGAAGTAGAAGTTTAAATAATTGCAAACAAATTGAAGTATTTTCAGATTAAAATAACAAGGAAGATTTAATAGTTCTTCTGAGAAGATTTGCTGTTGAACAGTGTTCCAGATATATCATGTTCAGGGCCAGAACGTCTGCCTACATCATGTTTTTCTTTCAAGATTCCATCTATTTATGTGTGTGAGAATAATGTTTATGTGTTAAATGTATCTGATTGACGTCAGAAAGACGTAAGAAGAAGGTAATTATCAGTGTTCCTGTGCAGAGATCATGAGAGGTTCCTGTTAAAACACCATGTATTGATGTAAACCTGTTTAACAGTCAGTATGATTCACAATAAATCTCCCAGTAGCTGTCAGAATTTTGTGTATTTATCACATCTTTTCCACACAACATTGAAAGAATCAGACATATTACTAGAATGAATGATAAGAATGGAAATCATTTCTGCTGAAAATGTACAAAAAAGAGAATTTAACTTTAATTTTTTACTCTAAACCTTTACTAAACCAGCAGTGTGACAAAATAGGGAAGAATAAAACTAAAGTCTCTCATATTACAAAGTTCAACAAAAGCTATCATTTCAACCATGGAGGGTTATTAACAAAATGATGTGGCAACAATATTTTTCCTATTACTCAAAATGTCTACATTTTAAAATTCAAACATGAATGAAACTCATCCTACACAGAGTTATCCTCATATAAATTATTTGTTTGTTCAAGCCTGGTAACTTGTTACATGCAGCTTTGTATGCTTTTGTGTATTTATCATGTTTTTTATACTTTTTATCCTCTTTTTATCTAATTTTGAATGAATTTACATCTTTTGTCCTTTTACTGTTAAAAGTTTTACCCTTTTTTGGTCCCTAATCAACGTGGACATTAGATTGCTCTGAGCAGAGGAGCAGAGTCAGGCTGAAAACTGCCTTCACCCTCTGGAGAAGCTTCTGGTTCTGGCCACTGTTCAGTGTGTTTACTGGTGGGAGATACAGTGTCCCAGCTGAGCTGTTTCAGAAGAGACAACAAGGATCCTCAGGGAGTGAAAAAGAGGCTGAGAGAGAAAACATGGTGGAACGACAAATCTATCTATCATCTATCTATCTATCTATCTATCTATCTATCTATCTATCTATCTATCTATCTATCTATCTATCTATCTATCTATCTATCTATCTATCGATCTATCATCTATCTATCTATCTATCTATCTATCTATCTATATCTATCTAACTATCTATCTATCATCTATCTATCATCTATCTATCTATCTATCTATCTATCTATCTATCTATCATCTATCTATCTATCATCTATCTATCTATCTATCTATCTATCTATCTATCTATAATCTATCTATCTATCTATCTATCTATCTATCTATCTATCTATCTATCTATCTATCTATCTATCTATCTTTCTCTATCTATCTATCTATCTATATATCTATCTATCTATCTATCTATCTATCATCTATCTATCTATCTATCATCTATCTATTTATCATCTATCTATCTATCCTCTATCTATAATCTATCTATCTATCTATCTATCTATCTATCTTATCTTTCTATCTATTTATCTATCTATCTATCTATCATCTATCTATCTATCTATCATCTATCTATCTATCATCTATTTATCATCTATCTATCTATCTATCTATTTATTTTTTTATTTATCTATCTATCCATCTATCTATCTATCTATCATCTATCTATCTATCATCTATCTATCTATCATCTATCATTTCTCTATCTATCTATCATCTATCTATCTATCTATCTATCATCTATCTATCATTTATCTATCTATCTATCAATCTATATCATCTATCTATCTATCTATCATTTATCTATCTATCTATCATCTATCTATCTATCTATCTATCTATCTATCTATCTATCATCTATCTATCATCTATCTATCATCTATCTATCTATCATCTATCTATCTATCTATCTATCTATCTATCATCTATGTATCATCTATCTATCTATCATCTATCTATCTATCTATCTATCTATCTATCATCTATCTATCTATCTATCTATCATCTATCTATCTTTCTATCTATCTTTCTATCTATCTATCTATCTATCTATCTATCTATCTATCTATCATCTATCTATCTATCTATCTATCTATCTATCTATCTATCATCTATCTATCATCTATCTATCATCTATCTATCTATCTATCTATCATCTATCTATCTATAAATCTATCTATCATCTATCTATCTATCATCTATCTATCATCTATCTATCTATCTATCTATCTATCATCTTTCTGTCATCTATCTATCTATCATCTATCTATCATCTATCTATCTATCATCTATCTATCTTTCTATCTATCTATCTATCTATCTATCTATCTATCATCTATCCATCTATCTATCTATCATCTATCTATCATCTATCTATCTATCTTTCTATCTATCTATCTATCTTTCATCTATCTATCTATCATCTATCTATCTATCTATCTATCATCTATCTATCATCTATCTATCTATCTTTCATCTATCTATCTATCTATCATCTATCTATCTATCATCTATCTATCTATCTATCTATCTATCTATCTATCTATCTATCTATCTATCATCTATCTATCATAGATGATATCTATCTATCTTTTTTCTTTCATCTATCTATCTATCTATCTTTCATCAATCTATCTATCTATCTATCATCTATCTATCTATCTATCTTTCTATTTATTATCTATCTATCTATCTATCATCTATCATCTATCTATCTATCTATCTATCATCTATCTTTCTATCTATCTATCTATCTATTTATCTATCATCTATCTATCTATCTTTCATCTATCTATCTATCTATCATCTATCTATAATCTATCTATCTATCTATCTATCTATCATCTATCTATCTATCATCTATCATCTATCTATCTATCTATCATCTATATATCTATCATCTATCTATCTATCTATCTATTTATCTATCTATCTATCATCAATCTATCTATCTATCTATCATCTATCTATCTATCTATCTATCTATCATCTATCTATCTATCCTCTATCTATAATCTATCTATCTA
>SSNR01001036.1:14785-30295 GCA_006937965.1 Callopanchax toddi
TGGTCCACAAAGGCGCGTTCGGGCAGTCGGTTCTGGTACACACGAATGAAATCTGGTTCTCTTGAGGACTGGCGGACTGGGTATGTGCACCTTTGATTATAACTTTCTTGTAGACGTTACTCTTCACTATTTGTGCTTCTGTGCACATTGTTTTCCTTTCCTCGCGAACAAGCAGATCTATTTTCTGAGCATCAAACTAACCAAGCATTTGGTCACGTTTGGAACAACTATCACTGTGCTCTTCTGCTAATACTGTATATGCTGCTAATAACCACAGAATTCTACACAAATAGCTCTTAAATACAGTCCTATGACTAAACTTGATATCACACATACAATCAAAATGTAGCACTCTGTCCTGGCTTCATATATTAAAAAACCCTTAAATTTACATTAAAGGTGGTTTACTCAAAAACTTTTATTTCCAGGATTTTTTGGATTATAATAGGTCACCCTGAGTCTTTCATGCAGGCTGAACATGAAAACAGTCTTCTACATATATCTCCAGCTTTGGGTACTTAGCGTTTTTTTCAGGTTGAAATTCTAGGATTTGAATCTGGTCACAGATCTACGTCACAATGTGAATTTGCATACAAGGTCTGGCCCATCTTGGCTGGCCCCGCCCCACAGACAGGTCGGGATAATGCACAGGCTAGGTATGGCTTGATTACAGGTTTTTTTTTTACTGTCGTTTACACACAATTTTAAAACTTGGGTTTTTATTTTCAAAATATAGTTACGATTATCCAAACATCACACTCAATTTGCATAATTCTGTGATTGTTTGCAAAGTGACACACTAAAGTCAAAACATACACTTCAGTCAAAACATATACTGTAGACACATTTGTAAAAATGGTATTAGTTGCAATTTGAACCAACACAGTTCTCAGTGATCAGACTCCATTGCAGCCAGTTTCACTCTGATGTGATAAATAAAAAACACATTTGTCAAAAAACTAATTTTAGCAAATAACATGATTTGAGTCCAGACATTGTTATGTGAGGGATCATTTAGATGAAAAAAGAAAATAGTGACAAACCCACAACAGTCTTCATGAGATCTAGACAGAATTTAGACAAATAGTCCTAAACTGACCAAACACTGCACAACACTGATGCTGCAGACTGAATATTTCAAGTCTTTATTTAAATACTTACAGTATTTCTGACCATAATCAGTTACAGTAATCAACCAACAATGAAATAACAAGAATACTGTAACTATTCATCCTCTGTCCATCTGGCTGGATCAGGACAGAAGGTTTCATCCACATCAGGATGTGTCTTCATGTTGGATCGCCTCCTCATGTGATGAATCCACCATCCACCAGTGTCAGTCTGTGGTTGATAACATGGGCAAGAAGTGTTGCCTGGATATCTTATCTTATACTTTTATAACACACCTGAATGCTGTGTTTTCAAATTTGTACCTGAGTGTTTCCACGCCTGGTGGATGTGTTTATCCAGTTTGTTCATCAGTGTAGTCATTGTCAATCCAGGACTTTGTAATGACAAGAAAGTAGTTTCACATTCCTTATCTGTATGTAAGGTATGAAAATGTGTGTTCAATGTGAAAAACCACTGTGTGTAAGTTTTGTAAAAAGAGAGAAGCAGACGTGTGTAGTGTTGTGCAAACCTGTGGAGGTGTTTTGTTCATTGAAGTAAACTGAAATTGTGTGGAAATTTTAGATTTATTGGGTAGTATATATATTATTACGGTATATATTAATTTATATATATATATATATATATATATATATATATATATATATATATACTGTATATAGATAGATAGATGATAGATAGATAGATAGATAGATAGATAGATAGATAGATAGATAGATAGATAGATAGATAGATAGATAGATAGATAGATAGATAGATAGATAGATATTATATGTATATATATATATTATTTTATATGTATATAATAGTAAAAAACTGTAAAAAGATCACTCACCGTTTTGGTGTTTTGACAATGTGAATACTATTTCCAGAAAAAAGGCAATAAAATGCTAAATCAAGAATAGCCTGATTAAGTGAACCTCATTATGCTCCTGAAACAAATTCTACTAATGTGTTATAGGAACAAAATGATGTCACAACTTTAGATTTAAATTAAAATTATCCACCTACCTCTCTAAAGTAAGAAATCAATTTAAACTGAATTCCTGATACAACAGGCTATAGTTCACCTAGCTGAAATGTCAGTAATGCAGCAATTTACGTATAATGGTTCTCAGTAGTTTGTTTGACCCTCACACATGCTTTTATGTAGCCTGACAACATCAGTGCTCCTTATCCCCAGATGGGCTGGTGGAGGAGAGGAGGGTCTGGGATTCTCACTGGTGAGGCTAGTGGTGTAGTCAAGATCATCCAACTTGAGACCGAGTCAAGAAGACCAAAACCAGAGTATACATTATAAAGTCCAAGGCCGAGGCTTTGAGGGTGAATGTGTGTGTTTAGTGAATGTGGACCGTTAAAACTTCAAAAGTCAAAAATCTTGATCAATTGCATTTGAACACAGCCTGGAGATTCACACTCAGTTGCAGTAAAAAAAAAAAAGGATGTTACTGCAGCTGTAGTCCTGACTGGTCATTTGAAAAAATCCTGAGTCCAGCACCTCAGAGAACGAGAAGACAGAGTAAAAATGAAAGTCGATTCAGAGTCAAGACCAAGATATTGAAAAAGTGGTTCTGAAACTGGTCTCAAGGCTAAGATGGATCTCAACAACACTAGGGGATGCTGCCCCTGTGACCCAGACCCCAGATGAGCAGAAGACAGCAAGGTCAGGTGATAACTCTGCAGCAGCAGCCTGCATAACATACTGTAGAGTAAAGAGGAAATATTGTGGTCTTATTTTCTTGCAAACACATTTTTAAATGTGCTGTTAAAACACAAAGCAGAAATGCAAAATGTGACACAGGAGCTTTACTTTGACATGAATTTACTGCAGATTAAACTGAAACTCGGTGTTTTGAAAAAGTCCAGCTGTTTTGAAGTAGAGTCACCAAGAAAAACTAAAGAAACATGGTGGAAGTGTTGAGATCATAGTCAAGGTGTTGGGAAATGAGCTGAAATACTATTTCAATAATAACTGAGGAAGTGAAACCTGTCTGTCTATGTTCTGTTTTTATTAACCCAGCAGGCTTCTGGGTGTGTTTTAACTGAGTCAACTATTTAAAAAAAGGCATTTATTGAATACTAAGAGCTAAATTCTGGTTAATCCTGCAGCACTGTCTGCTATAAAATTACTTCAATACTTCACAATATCAGCCCCAAACATACACATGTACTTTAAAAAGTCTGAAGCTTAAAAAATATTTTAAAGTTTTACTGTAGAAACATTTTCTTGAACTATTACTTTAGAACTTTAGACTGAAGGAATCTCTTTTGAGTTCAGTGTGGATGCTACTGCAGATATTGCCAAAAGACACCAACTCATGTCAATAAAAACTTTGTTCTTTATCATTTACTCAGTAAAAGAACACCCAGAATCCTTAGTTTCTATAATAATTAGCACTTATAATTTTGGAGATTGAAACAGAAAAAAATACCAAACTGCAACCAGATACTAAGAGCTGCATAAACCAAAAACATCAATAAGATGTGTCACAGGTCTCAATGCATTAAAATGTCACTTTTTTGGAACTGTTGGAAGAAAGAAGAAATATTTAAGTTAAAACAAATAAAGGTAAAGTTTTGTCAGAAAACTCAGTGCAATTTAGATGAAATATTTTTAACTACCGGAACAAACTGCCCTTTGTGGCTTTACTCATCTGAACCAGCGCGTGTGTTATAAGTAGAACTGATTAGATCTGAAATGTTAGTTCTGTAAATGATTCTTGCATTTTAGAAGAAGTAAAATAAGGAATTTGGTCAGTTAGTTATTTGGTATTCTCATAGTTCATCTTGTTAAACAGAAGTTTCTTCATCACTACAATTTTTTTATGTTTTACTTGCGAAAAGTCAATGAGCTACGAGAAATAATTATAGACACTGGTGGGCTGCATCTTCCTCTTCAGTCATGAATGCTGCTGCTTCATTGTTGTCATCAACCACATCAGGAGATGCTGGCGTTACCCTCACCTCCCCCTCCTGCCAGTCTGTCGGTCATCAACAGTGTTGGGGAGAAAACTTTGTAAATGTATTTAGTTACAGAATACTGAATACCTGTTTTAAAATGTATTTTGGACTGTATTCCGTTACTTTGCCTTGTCCTAGTACTGTATTCTAAATACTTGGAATACTTAGAATACTTCCCCTATAAAACACGATTTAAGTATATTGCAAAGTATTGTGAATTGATGTTCATTGCACTCCAAATAGAAGCTCTTAACATGAAACCCACAATTGCAGGAAACCACAACACCATCAAGCTAACGTCATTTCAGAACACCGACACTAAATGTGAGAAATGACATAACTACCACGATACAGGCTGTTAAATAAAGCACTAAGGAAGAAAACTAGAAAGATAAAACTAACTTTAAGGTGTTTCTTCAGATTAGAGTCTTTGGACACAGCTAGTAGGTTGTTAGCTGGCAGACAAAGATCACACGCACCGTCATATTTCGCTCGCCTCGCTCCTTTTTTAGAGTGAGAATTAGCTTGAATTTCCAGGATGTGAATGCATTTATTCCTCCACTGCTTGATTCAGCTGCGGTTGTGACTCCAATCAGTGTTCCTTTATTTAAAACCCCTTTTTTGGACTCCAACCACTCCATCTCTTGGTCTGAATCCATACGAGGCTAGCTGCTACCTGCCGCTACCTGTTGCTACCTGCTGCTACCTGCTGCTACCTGCTCCTACCTGTTGCTACCAGCTGCTACCTGCTGCTACCTGTTGCTACCTGTTGCTACCTGCTGCTACCTGCTGCTACCTGNACCTGTGCACTGTGTTCCAGCATTGTGTCAATAAGAAGTGTTGGTGTGAAGAGAACAACAGTCAGACTGCAGCTAGTTCCTCCTGTTGGTTTCTAGCTGCTGCTTCAGATGGAACATTGGCTGTGGATTCTTCTGGCTGCTCTTTTCTTTGGTAAGATGGAAAGCTCTTCAAACACGTCAACACATTACTGAGCTCTACATGAAGAGCTTTGAATCTTCCTTCTACACTCAATCACAGCACATCATTTCTGCTGCCATCTGTTAGCTTGTAGAAACACCTGATCTGGTTCAAAGTGACCATGATGAGTGGAAATCAGCTCTATTCTACATGGAATAGAACTCTTTAAAGCTGCTGACTGTTCTCCTTCAGTCAGTCATCTTTATTCATTCATCTCTTCGTCTGCATCTTCTGTTCTTCCCCAGAGTGTAAAGGAGACAAAGTCCTCCAGGATGAAGGAGCTGCTGCTGCTGATGAAGGACACGCCGTTACTCTTAACTGCTCTGTTCAAACCAGTGACTCATATCCATATGTGTTCTGGTACAAACAGGAAGGAAACAGTCTCCCAGAGTTCATGTTGAGACGTTATGGTTCATCAGGACACAACGCTCCAGGATTTACAGAAGACAGATTTGATGCTAAACTAGAAGAAAAATCAGTTCCTCTGGAGATCCAGAAGCTTCAGCTGTCTGACTCTGCTGTGTACTACTGCGCTGTGAGGCCCACAGTGACAGGAAACAGCAAAACTCTGGAGGAAAACCTGCAGAGCAAAGACAACACAATACTCCACATCACCACTAGAGGGCCTCACTCTGCTGCTGTCTTCTTCACCACTGTTCACATTTACTAAAAACTAAACTTTGAACCCAGTTTGACTCCCTGCTTGCTTTACCTTCACCTGAACACCACACTACACACTAGATACACACTACCAGTGTTGAGGAGAATATTTTGTAAATGTATTTAGTTACAGAATACTGAATACCTGTTTTAAAATGTATTTTGTACTGTATTCCGTTACTTTATTTAATCCTGGTACTGTAAATACTTGGAATACTTAGAATACTTCCCCTATAAAACACGATTTAAGTCTATTGCAAAGTGATGTTCATTGATGTTCATTGCACTCCAGATGGAAAGCTCTTAACATGAAACCCACAATTGTGGGGAAACCACAACATCATCAAGCTAACGTCATTTCAGATACAACACCAACACTGTAAATGTGAGAAATGACAGAACTAACACGATACAGGCTGTTAAATAAAGCACTAGGGAAGCAACACTAGAAAGATAATGAAGTGTATTCTTCATAACCAGGTCTGATCATGCATGCTCTGTAGTATAAGGACTCTGCTGAAACGGACTTTAGTTGAACAAAAAGCTTTTCATTATCCAAATGCATCCTGTACAACTCAGTTCATCTGAGGCTGTCCAAGAAAAAAAGTGCGCTCCCTTCAGAGGAAGCCTCTGTCTTATACAGAAAGTGAAGCCGAGCCTTGACTGCTTAAGTTAGCATTCCATTACCTAATAAGTATACTGTGTAAGTAACCATCTTGCTCGAAGTGTTTTCCTTATTAGAACTGGAGGTTGAGATTCAAGTCTAAACCCAAAGTCAGTGTATAACTCCTCTCAGCTCTGACCAAAAATGGTATGGAGAAGGTATTTTATACCTCATTAAAAATAACTTTAAGGTGTTTCTTCAGATTCGATTAGAGTCTTTGGACGCAGCTAGTAGGTTGTTAGCTGGCAGACAAAGATCACACTGCACTGTCATATTTCGCTCGCCCCGCTCCTTTTTTAGAGTGAAAGTTAGCTTGAATTTCCAGGACGTGAATG
Organism: Callopanchax toddi; assembly: GCA_006937965.1. NCBI lineage: Eukaryota > Metazoa > Chordata > Actinopteri > Cyprinodontiformes > Nothobranchiidae > Callopanchax > Callopanchax toddi. Next base: position 21,512 of record SSNR01001036.1, read on the forward strand.
CATTTATTCCTCCACTGCTGGTAGGTTGATTCAGCTGCGGTTGTGACTGTAACCGTCTGAATTCATATGAGGCTAGCTACTACCTGCTGCTACCTGCTGCTACCTGCTGCTACCTGCTGCTACCTGCTGATACCTGTTGCTACCTGCTGCTACCTGCTGCTACCTGCTGCTACCTGCTGCTACCTGTTGCTACCTGCTGCTACCTGCTGCTACCTGCTGCTACCTGTTGCTACCTGCTGCTACCTGCTGCTACCTGCTGCTACCTGCTGCTACCTGCTGCTACCTGCTGCTACCTGCTGCTACCTGTTGCTACCTGCTGCTACCTGTTGCTACCTGTTGCTACCTGCTGCTACCTGTTGCTACCTGCTGCTACCTGTTGCTACCTGCTGCTACCTGCTGCTACCTGCTGCTACCTGCTGCTACCTGTTGCTACCTGCTGCTACCTGTTGCTACCTGCTGCTACCTGCTGCTACCTGTTGCTACCTGCTGCTACCTGTTGCTACCTGCTGCTACCTGTTGCTACCTGCTGCTACCTGCTGCTACCTGCTGCTACCTGTTGCTACCTGCTGCTACCTGTTGCTACCTGCTGCTACCTGCTGCTACCTGNTTGCTACCTGCTGCTACCTGTTGCTACCTGCTGCTACCTGCTGCTACCTGTTGCTACCTGCTGCTACCTGTTGCTACCTGCTGCTACCTGTTGCTACCTGTTGCTACCTGCTGCTACCTGCTGCTACCTGTTGCTACCTGTTGCTACCTGCTGCAACCTGCTGCTACCTGTTGCTACCTGCTGCTACCTGTTGCTACCTGCTGCTACTCGCTGCTACCTGTTGCTACCTGCTGCTACTGGCTGGTCGGGAGTGTACCATCGTGTTTTAGTAGGGTTACTATGGTAACGGAGGCACGTTGTTTAGGGGCATTTTGGGATAGATAACCTACACAACATGGAGACACAAGTATTCCAATGGTAGTCCAATGCAGTTCTTTTAATAAATCCACGTTTTCAGTGCGATATCGTCCTCATCATTACTCTGATGATCTGACTACAGCTGACTGATGTTTTTAGTTTCATTTCTGGAGCGTTGATCTCATCCTTCAGAGTTTAGCGGTGTATTTCTCCCCCACCCCGCTCCGGAACACGGACTATTTCAGGATCGATGTGACCATTAAGATTTATATTTTAGTATTTATGGTTTAATGTCAATCAATCAAATCAATCAAATTTTATTTATAAAGCACTATTCATGCCTGGGGCAGCTCAAAGTGCTATACAGATTTAAAACAAAAATAAAACAATTCCATAAAAATAAAAACTGTGCCCCCCCCCCACACACACACACCCAAACTTTAAGATACCAACATAACAATAAAAGTGACTAAATAACGTGTGTAATAATAATGTGTTGCATCTTTGAAAAATTAGGTTGCATTTGCGGCCAAAATGGTCACACTCTAGAGCCCTGAGTGCGCAAATATAGGCTATATATTTTTCATATGCTTTAAAAAACATATATATTTTTAAAAACTTCATCCTGAAAGTGTGGTGGTTTTTAATTAACCGTGGCGATGCGCCACGATCAATTACATGTAGGGGAAACCCTGCACAGGCTCCTATTCTGATCTGAAAATATGTTGCTTTCATCACAAAAGGCTATGTTTCTTTTCTTTGATAAAAGATTGAAGAACAATAAATCAGATGTTCTTGTTACGACTCTAACACACAAGACTAAATACTGATAGACCATGAGGAACTTTTTCTTAATTTGTATTAAATAACTTCAGATGAGAACTTTTGACTTCCCTTTTCAAATGTCAGTTTATGTGGAGCAGTTTGAAGTTGACTGGAGATACAGAACAAAGAAAGTTGATAATTCTACTTTCAGTTGGGTCTCAACTTCTATTTATCCTCTGAATATTTGAACCAAATCCCTGAAAGTCTTTTGACTCTTAGAAGGATCAAAACAGAGTTGACTGTTTTGGTTTAGAGAGAGATTTTAATCTGATGGTAACGTCACACATTTAAATATGTTCTGAAGACCTTATAAGTTGAATTTTGATACTGTAACTAGTTGTCATGGTAACCTACCTGGATGTAAGCTAGGTGTTTTCTGTAGTGATGACAGAACATATTACTATTGTTACATTTTGACCTCATCACAGATGTCATGTGATTGGTCTGTCTTCTTACAAGACTGTTCAAAAATCTAATAACAGGATTGTATGATGAGTGTTTGCCTTAACATACATACTCGTTATATCTGGACCAGTAAGTTTTTAACTTTATTTTTAAGTGTTGATAGAAGTTTGAGGTCTCTGCTGTTCTTCTGATACTGTTTGCTTTTCAGTGAATTCCTGACCATATTGTTTACGATGTATTTATGTTTATTTTAGTTATTGATTACAGGCAGCAGATGATAACAGGTTTTACTTTATTTTTCAACAGTGTATTAGCCTTTTATTAACCAAGTTTCTTAAATGTTTATGCTGATAACAGATGAGTCATTCACAGTCTGATGAGGTTTTCTTTTAAAGACAACATCCTCTTTTTGTAAAAGAAGGAAGGATGAGGATGTCTGTTACCTTCTACGTCTCATTCTTTCAACCTAAGAAGAAGTTGTTGTATTTTCATTTGATTAGCTGAAGACCTCATCTGATCTGAAACTATTTTCTCATTGAGCTGCAAATTCATCTGGTAAGAATGTTTTTTATTGCAACTTGAAGGTTTGAAGGACAAAATGAACAAAACAGAAGTTGGTTAACTGTTTTCTTTTACAATTTAAATGTGGTCGTTTGAATTTAGATTAGAACAAGTTTTATCAATTTAAAGTGATTAATATGATGATATATGATCTCCATCAGTTGTTTCCAGAGTAAAGATGAAGGAGGACCATCAGAGTCTGATAGCAGCTCTGTCTGTGAACCTGGTGACAGTCAACCTGTTACTGAGGGTCTTCTTTCTTCCAGGTGAGCTGTTTGTTCTCTTTAGTTTGGAGAATCACATGAAACATCTCTAGTTTAAAGCCTCCACCTGAAACACGCTGCAGCTGAACTCAAGGTTGTGTTGTGAGTTTCTCCTAAATCAAATTTAGCAGCTTATTGATTTGTCTGGTTTGCAGGTGTTTGGACTGATGATTGTAATCAACAACCAGTAAGCCTCCACATCACCACACCAACTCCGATGGAAGCTCTGAGTGGATCATGTTTGTTAATCCCATGCAGCTTTACAGCTGATAAATTTGTCAGCAGTGAAAAACCCTCTGGAGTTTGGATTAAAAGTGGTGATAGTATCTTTTCCAGTAGTAATTCAGTTAAATCATTTCCAGTAAGTGTTACTGGAAACCTGAACCAGAAGAACTGCACCACTGTGTTTTCTGATCTGAAGACGAATCACTCAGACAGATACTTCATCAGAATAGAGAGCAACTCTTTCATTTCAACAGCTTGTGCTGATCCTCTTCTAGTAAGAGTCAAAGGTGAGTTTTTCTTCTTCATTCTAAAGTTAATAAGAACACACAACAGTTATTCACAGCTTCACCAACAACAGTTAAACTCTGAATAACAGTTATATAGAATACTGACAGAAGTCATTATTTCCTAAAAATGTACTCGTGTGTGTTATTATTTCATAATCTCCAGTTTTGTCTGTACAACAACATATAAATGATTATAGATCAGTGTAGGTTGTTACTGAATGTAGTTATTTAACTCATTTTGAACATCAGTCAGAACAAAAATCCTAATGTTTAAACTGAATTCTCAGCTTTAATTGGAGATTTTTTTATTGTTCATGATTTACAGACACTTTTTACACAAACACTGTTTTAATGCAGAAATCAAACTAAGGTCTACTAAAGTAAAAAACAGATGCATTTGCTTGTCTTATTTTAGTATTTTGCAGCTGCTGCCTGTTTATAATTCTGGACTTCCTCTCTTTATTTCTGTAACTGCTCTGATCCTGGCCCGGTTCTAGTCCAGCTCGGTCCAATTCAGATGTTCTGTTCATCACACAGATCATAACATTTCCTGTAGGGTCCAATCCAGGACTCCCTTGTAAAATAAATTCTGAATCTCAATGGGACTTTACTGGTTAAACAAAGGTTAATAAATAATAAAAAAAATAATCTGTCCCTTTATCCCTGTGTTATGTTTATTAATGTCTACGGGACAAGATGAAGGTGAACGATGTTTAATCTGCATGGATATTAGAATAGAATAGAATAAGGTAGAGTAGAATATAATAGCATAGAATAGAGTAGAGTAGACTAGAATAGAATAGAGTAGAATAGAGTAGAGTAGAATAGAATAGAGTAGAGTAGAGTAGAGTAGAATAGAATAGAGTAGAGTAGAGTAGAATAGAGTAGAATAAAGTAGAGTAGAATAGAACAGAGTAGAGTAGAGTAGAATAAAGTAGAGTAGAATAGAATAGAGTAGAGTAGAATAGAGTAGAATAAACTAGAGTAGAATAGAGTAGAATAAAGTAGAGTAGAATAGAGTAGAGTAGAGTAGAAAAGAATAGAGTAGAGTAGAATAGAGCAGAGTAGAGTAGAATAGAGTAGAGTAGAATAGAGTAGAGTAGAGTAGAGTAGAATAGAGTAGAGTAGAATAGAATAGAATAGAGTAGAGTAGAATAGAGCAGAGTAGAGTAGAATAGAGTAGAGTAGAATAGAGTAGAGTAGAGTAGAATAGAGTAGAGTAGAGTAGAATAGAATAGAGTAGAGTAGAATAGAGTAGAATAAAGTAGAGTAGAATAGAATAGAATAGAGTAGAGTAGAGTAGAGTAGAATAGAGTAGAGTAGAATAGAGTAGAATAGAGTAGAGTAGAGTAGAATAGAGTAGAGTAGAGTAGAATAGAATAGAGTAGAGTAGAGTAGAATAGAATAGAGTAGAGTAGAGTAGAATAGAGTAGAGTAGAATAGAATAGAGTAGAGTAGAATAAAGTAGAGTAGAGTAGAATAAAGTAGAGTAGAATAGAATAGAGTAGAGTTGAATAAAGTAGAGTAGAAGAGAATAGAGTAGAGTAGAGTAGAATAGAATATAGTAGAGTAGAATAGAATAGAGTGGAGTAGAGTAGAGTAGAATAGAATAGAGTAGAGTAGAATAAAGTAGAATAAAGTAGAGTAGAATAGAGTAGAGTAGAATAGAGTAGAATAGAATAGCATAGAATAGAGTAGAGTAGACTAGAATAGAGTAGAATAGAATAGAATAGAGTAGAATAGAATAGAGTAGAATAGAGTAGAGTAGAATAGAAAATAGTAGAGAAGAATAGAATAGAGTAGAGTAGAGAAGAATAGAAAAGAGTAGAGAAGAATAGAAAAGAGTAGAGTAGAATAGAATAGAGTAGAATAGTGTAGAGTAGAGAAGAATAGAAAAGAGTAGAGAAGAATAGAATAGAATAGAATAGAGAAGAATAAAGAAGAATAGAGTAGAATAGATTAGAGTAGAATAGAGTAGAGTAGAGAAGAATAGAAAAGAGTAGAGTAGAATAGAGTAGAATAGAGTAGAATAGAGTAGAGTAGAATAGAGTAGAGTAGAGTAGAATAGAGTAGAGTAGAATAGAGTAGAGTAGAGAATAATAGAAAAGAGTAGAATAGAGTAGAGTAGAATAGAGTAGAGTAGAATAGAGTAGAGTAGAGAAGAACAGAGTAGAGTAGAATAGAGTAGAGTAGAGAAGAATAGAGTAGAGTAGAATAGAGTAGAGTAGAATAGAGTAGAGTAGAATAGAGTAGAGTAGAGAAGAATAGAGTAGAGTAGAATAGAGTAGAGTAGAGAAGAATAGAGTAGAATAGAGTAGAGAATAATAGAAAAGAGTAGAGTAGAATAGAGTAGAATAAAATAGAATAGATTATGTTACGACCTCCCTTCAGTCTAGGAGTTTAAAACGAGGCCAACACACAACGATGAATGGTTCAAATCAAAATATATTTATTCGCCTCGCCTCGCCTTCTTCCGCTTATCTGGGTCCGGGTCGCGGGGGCAGCATTCCAAGTCGGGCAGCCCAGGCCACCTTCTCCCCGGCCAAGTCCACCAGCTCCTCAGCTGGGACGCCCAGGCGTTCCCAGGCCAAACTGAAGATGTATTTCCTCCAGCTTGTCCTGGGTCGACCTGGGGGCCTCCTGCCGGCAGGACATGCCCAGAACACCTCCCGAGGGAGGCGTCCAGGAGGCATCCTTACCAGATGCCCGAACCACCTCAACTGGCTCCTTTCGATATGGAGGAGCAGCGACTCTACTCCGAGTCTCTCCCGGATGTCCGAGCTTCTTACCCTATCCCTAAGGCTGAGCCCGGCCACCCTGAGGAGGATACTCATTTCAGCCGCTTGTATCCGCGATCTCGTTCTTTTGGTCACTAGCCAAAGCTCATGACCATAGGTGAGGATTGGGACGTAGACCGACCGGTAAATCGAGAGCCTTGCTTTCTGGCTCAGCTCCCTCTTCACCACAACAGACCGGTTCAGCGTCCGCATCACTGCAGACGCTGCCCCAATCCGCCTGTCGATCTCCCGCTCCCTCCTTCCCTCACTCGTGAACAAGACCCCGAGATACTTGAACTCCTCCACCTGAGGCAGGATCTCTCTCCCAGCCCGGAGTTGGCAATCCACCTTTTTCCGGTTGAGAACCATGGCCTCAGATTTGGAGGTGCTGATCCTCATCCCAGCCGCTTCACACTCGGCTGCAAACCTCCCCAGCAAGAGCTGAAGGTCAGAGCCTGATGAAGCTAGGAGGATCCGCAAAGAGCAGAGACGCGATTCTCCTGTCACCAAACTCAACACCCTCCACACCACGGCTGCGCCTAGAAATCCTGTCCATAAAGGTTATGAACAGGACCGGTGACGAAGGGCAGCCCTGGCGGAGTCCAACCCTCACTGGGAACAGGTCCGACTTACTGCCGGCTATGAGGACCAGACTCACACTCCCAGGGGAGGATTAAGGTGCACTGGGGCCCCTAGGCTACACTTGTTCAGGGGCCCCCTAGTCTGTGACCCGAATTTTTGACCACTACTGATTGTTCCAAATCGCTTGCGAGTGTGTGTGTGTGTGTATATATATATATATATATATATATATATATATATATATATATATATATACACAGTATATATATATATATTTATTTATTTGGTTACTCAATCAGTGTTGCTTATGATTTTGTTGACCAATACAGTTTAAGAATATTCTTGCATGTACATTTAAATAAAATCATATATTTCAGGGTGTTTCCTGCTCAAATAGAGGCAGAGGTGGTACCATCCTGACCATTTTGACTGACGGTAAAAAAAAATCCGGTCATAATCTATTTTTACCAGTCACTTATTAATTTAGAAATTATAATAGTGACATTTTCGGCAGCATTATTTCATTCCTTGTAAAAAAAATATTGGAATCGTTCCTTGACCTTTCCTCCTCCTCCACTGCAGTTTGGAGAACCTGATGTTTAATGAAGCTGCAGAACAGAAGATCGTGGTTCTGGTGGTTCAGCTCAGTTGATCTGCACACCAGGTCCAGTTCAGTTCATAAATCCAGACTGATCTAGAGAATAAACCAGCTGATCACAAGGTCTTCATCTGGAGAACTCTAATAACTCTCCCCGTCTGAGGGGCGCAGCGCAATGAGCGCATGAGCGCAATCGCCTCCGATTGCAGCATTTATATGTCTGTTCAGTTCATAAATCCAGACTGATCTAGAAAATAAACCAACTTGGTTCAACGCTCTGGGAGTTCTTGTTCTCTGAACCGCTGAGCTCCCGGATTCTGGACGTGGCGCTCCACGTCCAGAATCCGGAGCGCTGCGCATTTACGCAGGAGGAGTCCCTCTGACAGGCTGCAGCCACTCGCCAATACAGCGCGGTCTGATGGCGCGCGCGCGCGCACACACACACACACACACACACACACACACACACACACACACGGGTGTGTGATTTTAATCTGTCAAATGACCGAAATTGACGAAAAACGATCAACTAGCGTCGCAAAAACCAGGTGGACCCGCTACGTCGGTACCACCGGTACTTCATAAATCCTGGAACCGTATTTGTTTTAGTACCGACTTGGTACAGAAGAACTGGGTTTTTTTGACAACACTACTGGATACAAAAAACCCAAAACAATATTTACCTGTTTGCTGCAACTGCGTAACATCCACACAACTGCGGGCAGAGTGAAATCAGCTGGAGGCGGCCGCTATGCAAATTTGAAAAAACCTGCTGACCAATGGGGGCCCCCAGATACACGGGGCCCCTAGGCTTCAGCCATACCTAGCCTGTGCATTAATCCGGGCCTGCACACTCCTCTGGTACAGGGACTGAATGGCCCTTAACAAAAGACCATCCACCCCGTACTCCTGGAGCGCCCCCCACAGGGTGCCCCTGGGGACACGGTCATAAGCCTTCTCCAAATCCACAAAACACATGTGGATTGGTTGGGCAAACTCCCATGACCCCTCCATCACCCTAGCGAGGGTAAAGAGCTGGTCCACAGTTCCACGACCAGGACGAAAACCACATTGCTCCTCTTCAATCCGAGATTCAACCATCGACCGGAACCTCTTCTCCAGTACCCTGGAACACAGGAGGAGGACTGTTAAAACACAAATTACTCCACCAAAGGAAATAAATAACATAAAATCACTCCTCTCACGTAAATAAGTTAATTTAGTTAAAACCAAGAAAACTACAATTATATAAATACAATAAAAGTCTGGGTAAAATCAAGTGAGGTTAAAACTAGACAAGATACAAGACAAAGCTAAAATTGTGGATCCCCACACCTAAAATTACTTTGTCAGTCTA
>SSNR01001037.1:10681-37546 GCA_006937965.1 Callopanchax toddi
TTTATTACTTTATTACTATAGTGAGCAGTTATTAAGATTAAAAAAATAACGGCACTCTGGGGGTTTGTTTTGCTCGTCACAAGTAGTGATAAGTGGATCAGTTTTCTATATAGAGAACGAACGGTCTCCCTGAACTGTCGTCACTTCCGGTTTGGTGAAAAAATTGACAATTCTCACAAAAACGAATCCAAGAGCCTAAATAAGCTGAATTTGTGTAAATTTTTATTCAGAAAAAGTTTCTATTATATTTCTCTAAACATTTGTTTAAGGGAGTGTCTAACTTAAAATATGCTCTTTAAAACAGAGTTTCAAATAAAACATGAGGATTGTAAACAAATTGTCCTTAGGTGTGTGGTTGTTTGTCTCGTTCGTCTCTGTGTGGCCCTGCGATGGACTGGCGACCTGTCCAGGGTGTCCCCCGCCTCTCGCCCCTTGACCGCTGGAGATAGGCACCAGCTGCCCCGCGACCCTCTGTGGAGGAATAAGCGGCTACAGAAAATGGATGGATGGATGGACATGAGGATTGTGCCTGTTTGACATCATCGCATCAGACAGATGATTCATTCTAGCGTCTTTTTGGTACCAACTGCCTTTTAATATTTGATATTGAATATTTGAGACCTGTAGTTTGTCTCTTCTCCATTTGCGTTCAGCTCTTCAACAGTCTCTCCTGGCAGCCCGAGTGACATCAGGCTCAGACTGGATTCTGGGCTGCCTGCTTTTTAATGAAGCCACAGAATCCAGGACAGTCCTGCAGGTAGAGTAAAACCATGAGCTGAGCTCCTCGGTTTCACTGCTCACAGTCTCTGGGAGGAAACAGTTCTGATTAAAAACGGTTGAAATCTGACCAGCAGGTGGAAGAGCTAAAAACACGACAGAGCCGCGGTGCAGGACGGGGTTTAACTTCAGAGCAGGACAGGTTCGTCCCAAATAAAACAGGCATGTACTGTAAACTGGTCTGTGTAATCTGGTCCAAGGGATCTAGTCTGTGTGATCTAGTCTGTGTGATCTAGTCTGTGTGATCTAGTCTGTGTGATCCAGTCTGTGTGATCTGGTCTATGTGGTCCAGGCTGTGTGATCTAGTCTGTGTGATCTGGTCTATGTGGTCCAGGCTGTGTGATCTAGTCTGTGTGATCTAGTCTGTGTGATCCGATCTGAGCATGTTTCTGTTGCCGTACCGTAAATGGATGTCCACGCTGGAAGGGCATCCCCCCGCCTCGCTCCTCTGACCCCCACTGCTCCCCCCGCTTGGTGTTCCGTACCACCGTGTTCTCGTTGAAACGAGGATTGTAATGTAGAGCGATCCCAGACTGGTGGCTCAGGTTCACATTGAACCTAAACAAACACAACAACACAAAACATGATTCCTACAAGGCAAACAGGACACACTATACCCCCCCCCCCCCCCCCCCCCCAGCTGCTTGTTCCTCCAGAGTGAGGAGCCTTTTGTCTTTTATGAGTTAGAGCTGGAATTCATCATTTACCTGATTCACTTCTGCTGCTTTTATGTATAAAATATTAAAAACATCAGAAATTAGAAGAAGTAAAACATTTTCATGGCATTAGATGATGTCATCATATAATGTTCTATTTTAGTCAGGGGTGCACATGAGCGGGACATAAGTACACATGAGAACCCAAACTGATGCGTGAGTACCAGTTCCTTTTGCTTCCCCAGGACCCGGATGTGTGACCCAGAAAACTGAATTTAAGAAGTGAAACTGAATCGTACGACTGAAATTGAACGGTGAGAACTGAAAGTATTAGAGCTGAATTTTCTATAGGATGAAATCCAGTTTCAGACAAATAAAATCAGTTCTAAAAGATTCCATTTCAATTCAGTGACAATCATTTTCAAACAGATACACTAGATTTGAAATGAGATCTATTCAGATTCAATCTGACTGATGTCAATTCAAATATACCTTATTCTAATTCAGACTCTGATGGCACAAGTTTCTGCACACAGTGTGGAGGGAAACAAACAGACGGCCCTTTTTCCAGCTGAACCGTGTTTACAGGTCGGTGTTACTCTACTGGTGCTGAGTCAGAACACCGGTCCAGTGTTTATCTGTCTGACAGATTCAGCTCAGTCTGAAACAACTAAAACAAAGTTAAACTAAAACTACAATCAGAATAAAAACCCCTCCTTCAGTGAACATGTGGCTTCCATTAAATAAATCTCTGCTGCAGTTTGAAGTCTTTCTGAGTGATTTGGTGATGGAGCAGCAGCAGCTGATAGCTCTGTGTTAGCTTAGCGTCCTCAGCAGGAGGGTGAACTCTAGACGTCAGAGTCCTTTGCTGACACCTACAGGTCTGAACTAGGGATGTGAATCATCACCACTGAGGCTGATTAGATCCGTATCTCGATACGCTCCCAGCGATACGATACACCGCCGATACGGTGAAGCCTCTGACGATACGGTTTGATACGATTCATCCCTGCTGGCGATTAGTTAATGATTTGAGTTCAATATGATTCACGATGCGATTTGAAACGATTCAACACATTATAGAGAGTTTTCAAGTCCACATCTGTTTTTAAACATCGTCACTATTACTTTTATCTCTCTTTCTCTGTGAAAGGTTTATTTGACACTGTTGTTTTTGATAAATCAATAAATTCATTTTAAAAATGCACTTCTTTATGGTTCAGACAAGAGGATAGTTTTATTCCTAATAAACTCTAAATCATCAGCATCATTTGTTGTTAGTCTCAACTGTTGCTGAATTTCCCAGAGGATTTTTCTCAAAGGAATCAATAAAGTAAATCTCTATCTATCATTTTTAAACAATTAATTGATATAGCCATCATTCAGATTCACTGATGTTGCTCATCTCCTCACCTGAGTCACCTTACCAAGTTTTCTAACTGCGGCTGGGTGCCACCTGGCTCCTGTAGTTTTACTGATGGTGCGTTCAGTGCGCCTACAAAAAACGAGGTCATAGCAGATAAACTACGAACTGATAGACCGGTTAAACCGTTAAGGCTGGTTTATACTTCTCCGACAGCACGTTTGCGCTCACACGCACAAGTATTGACGGAGACGTTTTGATTTTTACTTCTCCGTCAGTGTTGTGAAACAATTCTCCACCAAGACAGCAGAGGGCGCATAACTTTTCTGCAGTAATGCCTCCGGTCGACCAAAGTTTGTTTATTTCAGCTCAGTAATGACCGACAGAGCGAATTTTGATTGAGTTTGAACAGATTGATCTCGAGGAACAAACAATGTTGTTAAAAAGAATTAAACAGGAGTGAGGAGACAGCGGCGTCTGTTGAATGTCCGTCCGTCCGTTCAGTGAGGACGAGGCAGACGACGAGCGAATATATAGCTCTTGTTTAACCCTTTAGAGACACTGATGGATGATATAAATGTTCGTACTTCGTCTGCCAGACGTTTCTCGAGCTGACCCATATCTGCTTCCGCGAGATTCTTCTTGATACCGGCGTCAAGCCGGAAATGATCACGGGGTGTTGAGCCGATCAATCAGAGGCGTGCGCTCTCCGCCTCGTTTGACGGATAGTTAGAAAAGTGAGCTTGACTCAGTCCGTCCTTGCGAGGCTGTCGGAGAGCTCTTGCGTTGACGGATAATGGCGTTGCGTGTCTCCGTAACGACGCAGACGGAGAAGTATAAATCAGGCTTAAGATCGCTGGATGGTTCTCCCCCGCGCCCCTCGGAGAACGAGTTACATGACAGCAGTCGTGACACAAAACCTCCGTTAAACGTGACGCGAACGAGCGCTCACTCTGTGGCGGACACACACACACACACACACACACACACACACACACACACACACACACACACACACACACACACACAGAGCGTTTGCAGCACCTGCAGCTCGCCCAGCAACCTGCGTGGAGCTGCTCAGTATAAAAGTAGCTCATGAGATTTAAAAGGCTGGACACTCCGGAACTAATTGATGTAATCATTGTTTTCACAGATGAGAGAGAGAGATACGTTGTGCATTTAGCCGTCAGTTGTGTCCGATGCACGCTGAAGCTACCGGTGCAGTCTGATCGTACACGTCATCATCAAACCACCGTTCAGATCAGTGAATCTCTACATCTCTAGTCTGAACAAGCAGCTGGTTTAACGACAAAGTAATCCCAGACAGACAGGAGGCTTTGTGTTTAGTTCCTCCATATTGGACGTTTGAGTTCTAATATGGTAAATCAGTCTGTGTGTGTTTACATTACTTCCCCTACAAATATGTCAAACTGTCACCCATCATCATTAGTTGGACTGACATTGGCTGTTAGAGATTGCCCAACCTTAATGTCTATAGAGCAGACAATGCTCTGGTTGTTGAGACAGAGAAAATTGAAATCAGGTGACAGAATAAGGAAAACCTGCTAAACTGTTCAATGTTGAGTTGGTTTAAAAGTGAAATCTGAGGAAGAAGAAGTCAAACTTTATCTGAGGCTCAGCAGGACTAACGGATTTTTCCTCTCCACTTCCTGTTTCTGCAGAAAACCTACAGAGGGTTGACTTCCTCTGTCATGAAAACTAAAAGTAAACAACTGTTTGAGCAACTTTTACCATCCCTGGTAAGCTTGTAGCAGAAGGTTCAGGAATGATGCTGAACTGATTTGACTGATCTGGATTATTGGACTGCTTTATGGATAAATCCAGGTGGTTTCTCCCATCTGGTGACTGACTTTAATTCATTTTCTCTACAAATCCTCGTTATGAATCAGCTGTTTAACCTGAGGTGTTTTAAAACCCCACACAGCCTTTAGATGACCTCAATCCTTCAGGTCTCATGGTTTATTTGAGGTCAGGGGTCAGCCTGACCCTCGGCACCCAGCAGGCGTCTCACCTGGTGGCGCAGGGCTGGACGGTTCCCTGGATGGTGATGGTTCTGCCGGGCTGGAGTCCACCACTGATGAAGTTCTTGTAGGGAACAACCTGCTCAGAGATGAAGAACCAGTATTTAATAAAAATATTTTTAAAGTGTTTCTTTTCCTGCTTCAGACTGGACCCTCTACCAGGGTCCCTACCTACGGCTCTGGGGCCACACGTGGCTCTTCAGAGCTTTGATCATAAATAGCATTCAGATAATGAGATCTATTTTCATAATAGAAAACTGCTTTTTGTTGTTTCTGTTTGTTTAACACAAATGTGTGGTTTAAATCTGTAAGAACACAAACAGCCCACAGACTTCACCTAAACAGCTGAGCTTCTGTTTGACATGAGAACCTCACACAGACTGTCTCAGACCAGTTCAAGTACAGGAATTAAAAATAAATCTACAACTACTTTATTAAATAATTAGAAATAAAAATATTTTTAAGACTAAAGCTACAGAATAACAGCATAATAAATGAATAAATACATTTAAAAATTGTGTTTGTCCTTAAAAATATTCAGTGAGGCAATAAAACATCTGAACTGATTTATTAGGATATAAATGTATTCCTTATTATTTCAACAGGAGGTGCAGGAGGAGGCAGGTGAACTAAAAGAGGTTTTATTAAAGTAAAAAAACAATATGATGAAACAAAAACATCCCTTGGAGGAACATGGAGGGAACTGGAGGCATGGACAAGAACACAGACATGGTGTGGACAACAGGAGGACACACACACCTACACACACACACACACGGTAAGACACAAACATGAACACGGGGAGTGGCCAGGAGAGCACAGGGGTCAGAGACCAGGGTCAAACTAAAGCAGGACGTGGAACTAGAACCAAATCCAGTAATCCCTGTAAAAACTTTTAAATGTTCCTCTCTCTTCCAGTTTGGTCTTTTTTATTGTTCCCTAGTATGAAAATAACAAATGCCAATCACTGATCTCGTTCTGTGAGTGCATATTGTGGTTATAGTTCCACTCACATAACGAGTCTGCTTGGATCTAAACACCTGATGTGTTGTTTGTTCTCTGTGTCTGTTTGGCGTCTGAACAGATTTTGTTGTGGGAGGAAGAACTTCCCCAGCTGAAAACCTCCAACAGACATGTTGAACCTTCCTCCTGGTTTTTTTCTTTGTGTGTGAAAAAGGAACAAGCTAACTCGGTCAACCGTTGCTGAAGTCAACAGCAGTTCTTGGTTTCCTGTAAAAACTAAAAGTTTGACTTCCTGTCAGCAGAGCAGCAAGAGTTCACTCCTTTTACTGTAGCTACACAAACGTACCATCCTCTTTGTGTTTACTGTATTTGTATTAAAGTTAATGGATTAGTGAGTAAACGCTTTAATACATGATCAAGTTTGTGCTTTAAAACAAACTCCAAACTACTGATCTGTGATGTTTTCACAACCTGCTGTGGCACTTTAACCTCTGGTGGTAGCAGACAAACAAACCCAACGCTACAGGGAACAAGTCAGGTTCCCTGAAAATTAACTAGAAAATATGTTCTGTGGTGCTGCCACAGCTGCTGTGTATTCACTCACAGGCATCGAGGGAGGAAATCCGGGCTGTGCTGGAAACCCTGGCTGGGGGGGGAATGCTGGGAAAGCTGGATAAGCTGGGAAAGCTGGGAAACCAGTCTGGGTGGGAAATGCCTGAGCAGGAAAGACCTTTGGAGAACAGAGGTCATCAGAAAACAAAACCCCTTCAGTTTCATTTACATTACTGACTCTGAGAAGTTCATTAAACAAGATGCACCTAGCTCAGTATCCTTCTATTTACTGCACTCAATCTGTTAGCATCAGGTTAGCATTCTGTTAGAATCCTGTAGACCTTCTGTTAGCATCAGGTTAAGGCTGGTTCACACGGCAGGATTTTCAAATTGTCGGCCGATTTTAAATCCTAAGAGACCACACACGTGGAGAGAAATTTTCCTTTAAAATCGCGGACACTGATCGTTCTGATCCTACAGTGTGTGGTGGGATGACACATGAACCGATTTTACACACAAACATTCCCAGATCAGACGTGAAATCTCGCAGAACTTCACAAGATCAAACGTGACTTTGGAGTAAACAAACGTGAAAGCTTTTATTTTTATTAAAAACAATGAACGGGAGGTGTTTTGGGCATGTCCTGCCGGCAGGAGACCCCTGGGTCAACCCAGGACAATCTGGAGGAAATACATCTCCAGGTTGACCGGGGAACGCCTGGGCGTCCAGCTGAGGAGCTGGCGGACTTGGCCGAGGATGGCCTGGGACGCCCGGCTGCCCCCGCGACCCGGACCCGGAAGAAGGCGAGGTGAGGAAAATGAACTTGTGACTGTTTTAAATAATCCAAGCAGCTGTTTTGATGAGAGATTAATTTCGCCGCGCAGCGGAGTCTGTCAACTCGCTCTCTGATTGGCTACACGTCGATCTCCGCAGGCAGATTCTCGGGGACACCACACGCTGTGATGTCGGGTCTCGACAATCCAACATGTTCGATTTCACAGATTTGCGATCGGAGCGGCTCTGACGGCGTTCCGAGCGGACCAGAGCGCTCCTAACCCACCACACACGAGAGGATTATCTGTTAAGATTATCTTTAACGATCAGGCGCGGCTTAAGATTGTCGGAGGAGGAGAATCGGGGCAAAAATCGGGTTAAAAATCCTGCCGTGTGAACTGGCCTTTAGCATTCTGTTAGAATCCTGTAGACCTTCTGTTAGCATCAGGTTAGCATTCTGTAAGCATCATGTTCGTTACCTGTTAACAGTCTGTTCGCATTCTCCTAAATTCCTGTAATCGTTCTGTTAGCATCATCCTGGACTCCTGTTTGCATTCTATTAGTGTTAGAATCATGTTAGCATCATGTTAAAGCTAATTTGTGGAGCATTTTTCTATGTATCAAAGTTTTCTAAATGATATCTCAGGTCTAAACTATGATCTATGGGTAGAGTTCCACAACATCTGTTATTCTTCTGAAGACCCTCCTTCCTATAGACCCATTGAATTCTCTCTGACCGGTGAACTTTTTCAGTCAATAGAATTTGAGTTTCCACATTGTCAGCTGTCAGTCAACGTGCACGCGCTTCATGCAAACCTGTAGAGGTGAGGCCGTACGCTCCCAGGACGCTCTGTTTCTTCCTGTTTACAGTCTCAGCTGGTCATGGAGAAGTCAGAGTTAATGTCTACTAAAAAGTTATCCATTCCCCGGCTTCTGAGGGATTTATTTGTATTTTTACACTTTTCTCCTCACAGAATGGCAAGGCTTGTCAAGGATACACGTTTATTTTGGTCAAGCATTCTGTAACAAGTGTGTCCTCATTTCCGGGTTCTGCTTCTTGCAGCTGCTGTTCAAGAGCGACGTGTTGCATAAAGCACAATGTGACAGTCAGCTCTCTAGCATCGAGTCATACAGTGTGAGACATAGCCTCGGGAACAAATTCTCAGCAGGGGGTGCTGGAAAAAAAGATCAGCTGGCCGAAACAGGCTGTGCTGATTAAAACGAGCCGCTCAGATCCCGGTCCGGACCAGCCCAAAGTCACCATAGGTCCACTGGGGAAATGTATGCCTGGTGGCCACATCAGTTCACATCAACACTCAGTGCATTATGGTGCCGTCAGCGTGAGCAGCTCAGTACAGACCCCTGTCCAGGGGGAGAGGGTGCAGAGAGGACCACAGCGTGCATCACGGAGTGAGGAGCCCACCGGTCAATCCAGACACGCCTCTTTCCCCGGGACACCGGTCCACGCACAGCAGAACCTCAATCTGACGTAGAGGTCGCAATTTCAGCCCAAGCCCGACCGTAAGTTAATTATTTCGGGTTGGGCAGAGAGACAGGGGAAAAGGAGAAGCTGAGAGCGCATCGTTTGAAGATGTGACAGCAATGCTGCTGTCCATGGTCCTGATTTTACAGTCTGTCAGTCAGTGCGTTATAAACACCTTTTCTACTTGTAAAAGTGTAGAATTTCATAGTTTGCTGTAAGAAGCTCCATGTGTGCCAGAAAGCAGCGAAAGGACCTGGCGGCACAATAGAGGAGAGGAGGACACGTCTAAATCCAGACACTGTGGACGTATTGATATTTCTTCATGGTGTCTTGTAAATAAGCACTCTGTGTAAGTTTGACACGTTCATTGTATTTTTTAAAAGTATTTTGCCATTGTTAACTAGCGAAAAAGATCATGCACATTTAATTTCAGGTGCTGTGGGGTGCGGTGGTGCGTCGCCGAGTTTTCTCCTGAATGCGGGCTGAATCCTATGCAGACTTTTGTAATATATTATTAGAAAATTATGTTTTATTCACGGTTCATGTTCTGAAAGATTAGTGTTTAGTTTTTAAGAGATGAAGTATTGTCTGCTGTGTGTGTAACTTCCCCCCCTACATAAAATTATTATTTTTTAATTGGTTTGGTCTGGTCAGGCAGAGTGTTACAGGTGAAAGTGTCGGGCTGGGTCGGTTCGGACTTTTAAACCTTTGAGTTGATTTGGATTCGGGTTGAATTCTTGGACCTGTTGAGATTTCTAGTCTGCTGAGCTGGACATGCAGCTCTATTTCTGCACCCTTTGCTGCATCTCCTTTTGTTTTCTCAAGGCTTCCCAAAAAAGTCTAAAATCCACTTTTGCACCATTTATGGTAAATACATGTTTCAGGTCACCAGGAAGAGAGTGCTGCAGCCCCCCCAGCACCTCTACTTCCCGCGGTAAGGGTGTGAGAACATGATCTGTGAGCTGTGAATGATTGAACCCTGTAGTCGTACAGTTTAAGCAGGAGCTGAGAGCCATGACTTAAAATATCTCAGTGTACGCCCAGCTGTGACGCGCGTGGAGAGATGGGGTTAGAAGAAAGTTGGGGGAGGGGGTTTGGGATGTTGGATTCAAAATATTCTCTCTTGCTCTAATGCTCCACTTATCACCTTTAACATCTTGTTAACACTTTGTTAGCATCATGTTAGACTCATGTTGGCTTTCAGTTAGCATCGTGTTAGCATTCTGTTAGCATCATCTAAGACATTTGTCAGCATATTATTAGCATTTTGTTAGCATCCCATTAGCACTCTGTTAGCATCCAGTAAGAATACTTACAGGATTCATGAAGGAAATGGAGGTGACTTCCACCCCCCCGCCCACTGTGATGGTATCGACTCGCTGAAACGGGACGCGGTGCCGGTAGTCCATGAAGTGGGTGTTGTTCACACTCAGCTAGAAAGAAAATATCAAAATATGTTGGTTTGTTTTGTTCTGGGGAATTTATTTTACCAATCAGAATCCGTGAGTTATTATCGGTGGAAGCTATTGAATTAAAGCTAACTGATAATTTATTTGTGAACTGAACTGATCGTTTATTAGACAAACTGGTGGTTCTGACCTGGTAGAAGTCTCGGGTCACAGCAATCTGCAGGGTGAAGTTATAGCCAGGTGGGAACGGGGAGGTGTGCTTCCTCTCCTCAGACCCCCAGCCGCCATTCTGGAATGTGTTGGTGACTACGTACGACTGACAGTCATAACGAGGGTTAACGTGGAGGGCGATATCTGCACCAGATCTGGAACCGCACTGCAAATTCACATGGAACCTGCAGTGAAGATAGTGTCAGATATCAACAAGCAAACGTGATTTTTAAAAAGTTGAATCAAGATCAAAGAACCAAAACAGACCTGTCGACTCCAGGAAGAACCCGACCACTGATGGTGATCGACTTCCCCTCCTGCAGACCGCCATGGATGGCTCCGGTGAAAGGAACTCTCTAAAACACGTAAATAAGAAAAGGTTTATGGTTAAAAACCAACTATTTACAGAGTGGCAGAGCTGACAACCCTCTAGTTGATGTTTGAAATGTTTCACTTATGATCAAATATAATGAGGTTTTACAGAACCAGATTTGATCCAAATGTAATCACCATCATCTCCACCTAGGAGTTAACTTTTATTCTAACATTCTAAATGGAGACTTTTAGGAAAAGGTGGTAAAGAAAATGACCAGGTGCAGTGCTAAGTCCAGGGGAGACAGCAGGGGGCGAGTGTGGCTCAGAGGAGAGGTTGATCACTGATCAGGAGATCGGGGTTCAACCCCAGGCCCAAGCTACAGTATGTGTCCAAGTAGTCAAGATACTGAACCCCCAACTGCCTCCCAGGCTCAGTGAAACTGGCTCCTGCTTGTTTTGTTTTTGAGAATATAATTAAACATGGTTTTTAATAACGGCGTCAGTAGATCTTTCGTTTCCTTATACCTCTCGATTGGGACTCCATCCGGCCCTGGTGCTTTATTTGGTTTTGATTTAGAAATAGCGTTCTTAATCTCCATTTCAGATATTTCACTTGTATTTTGTTCTTCACTTACTTTTGGTAAGTTTAGAAAAGGCGTCATACTCCTCCTGGTATGTGAATACACGTCTTAATAAATACAAGCAAGTCAGTTTCCCAAAGTATTACAGAAGAGTGGTGGAAGCTGTTCTCAACCAAACACGATGTGGTGGTGGATTATACATGAAAATCATCGCTTGACAAGACCGTAAAACCTGCAGGAGATCAGCTGAAACGAGAGGAGACGGGGGCTGGAGGTCTGGTACGAGTGATCAAAGAGACCAGAGTTCTGTTTAATGTTGGTATTTGGACAATGTGAGAAAGTATATTTCAACAGAACTGTTCTGTGTTCTAAACTGTGTGCTGTTTGATATTATGTGAGAAAATTAGAAATAAATAGGACGGTCAGCGTTAACCAACATGAACTCCTTTGAATGTTGTTAATTTTTTAAACGTGATTAACCAGCTAACGTTTGTATCCAGTGATCTACTTTCTAAACTCTTTCTGCTGAAGCAGTGAACCCTTGAGGTGAACCTCTAAACGTGAAAGTAAAGCGAGTCGCTCACGCTGTGACGTCTGAGTGACGCCGAGACAGGTTGTCATGGAGATTACATGTTGTAGTCTTCATTTTATGATGAAACAGTGCACACAGTGTGCGTGAGTGAAGAGGTTGACTGTGTGTGAATAAACAAAGCTTTGAAGCTGTTCTGTTCTAGTCAGCAACTTGGGGTAATTAAATATTGCCTCCTGGCCTCAAACGTCACAGTTAATACAAAAACATGAACTATTGTTTACAAGGACTGGGTTCTCCTCATTCACAGTGAAGATTTGACTTGTTCATGAACGTCACATCACTACGAGAGGAGAGAGGAGGAAGTGAAGTGATTTTCAGTTTTATTTTGACCAGATTTCCTTTGTTTAGGTCTGACTTTCACCAACAGGTCTGTTTAGTAATAAAGCACCAAGAATTACAACAGTGGAGATGTTTTTAAGACAGTATAATAGCATTAAGTAAGCTACTTCTGTGTTTATTTACTGGAGTTCCCGTACCAAGCGTCCAGTAAAGTGGCAACAGCGAAGACGGATTCACTTTTGATGCTGCTAAATCGCCTGCTGACAGCTTGGAGGAGCGTGTTTTTCATTGTTTTGATGCCGCAGTCAGTACTGTTCTCCTCGGCTAACAGGAGTTTTAAAATGGTGACGGCTGGGATTACGTCAGAGGTCGCTGAACTGAATTTCCTCGTTTCCTTGGAACAGCGGTTTTGCAAACATTGCACGTTGCCGTTATACTTTGCAGCATTTTGCATTTCGTTAAATATTTCCACACCGCGGACATGTTGTGTGGAAAAGTTCAGCGCTGCTCAGTGCTAACCTGCTAGCTGCTCCTCCCACTTTGAGCGGCCACATTGGGTGTGGTCCTTGCTGTGGGTAAACAACTGAAAGAAGCCACTTTAGAATGACCCCAAAGTTTGCTTAAGAGCCTTGAAGCAGATACTTTTTCATGCTTCATCTCACACACAGCTGCATCCTCAGCAACAAGGGGGACAACCGTGGCCTAGGGGAAGAGTCTCTGACCCCCAGGTTCAGTCCTCGGCCCAGCCATGTGCCAAAGATTCCTTGAGCCAGATTCTGAACCCTCAACTGCCTTCAGGTCTCCCTCGGAAAAGAGATTCTTGATGTCAATGGGGTTTTACCTGAATGGTTTAAAAATAAATCAACTTAGTCAGCTGGACATCATCATCCACCCATAGGCAATACTGGATTATATTCAGTGGTAAAGCCTTGAAGGGAAAATTCCCACAATGCCTCTGTAACTCTTTATCAGATCTAGT
This sequence comes from Callopanchax toddi, assembly GCA_006937965.1. Lineage (NCBI taxonomy): Eukaryota > Metazoa > Chordata > Actinopteri > Cyprinodontiformes > Nothobranchiidae > Callopanchax > Callopanchax toddi. The sequence goes on from SSNR01001037.1 coordinate 23,658, forward strand.
AATAACCAGCTGTAAGTCTCCTCGATATTCCCTAGACCTGACAAACTGACATAAAAGCCTCCTATTACTCTCCACGGTCATGGGATAATATACTGTATTTGTTTTTATTAAGTTGCCTAATAATTATGCACACCTGATATAGGATGTTGATGTCATTAGACCACACCCCTTCTCATTACAGAGATGCACATCACCTGATATGCTTAATTGGTAGTAGGCTTTCGAGCCTATACAGCTTGGAGTAAGACAACATGCATAAAGAGGATGATGTGGTCAAAATACTCATTTGCCTAATAATTCTGCACTGCCTGTACAAACATGAACTTTATCTTAAGACTATCATAAAGGAACCAGTGAGGGAAAACGTCAGTGTTTTTCCTGAGAGGACACACTGTTTGAATGCTGTTTTTCTGTTTGTTATTTTGTGTACCGTGTTTCTGCTACCATGACCAGGTCCTCTGATCTCAGTCAGACTTCCTGGTTAAATGTTTTTGTTTATGTAGCCGACACTTTCATCCAGAGCAATGTACAGATGACTTCTCAGGCATGTTGTGGTCTGTGGGGGTAAACTGACACATGCATGACGAGAACATGCTACCGCCATGCAGAAAGGCAGCAGCCAGGAATCGCACCTGTGACCATCTTACAACGGTGCTACCAACTGCACCACCATGCTGCCAAATAAAGGTATAAATGGAAGAAGTAGAAGTTATACAAGGTGAATAGTTTGAGAATGGGAGAAAAACTTCAAAAGAAAAGAATCAAAATGTAGTTAAATCATCAACATGACATCTAAAATAATATTCACTCATGAGGATCCCAGGAATGTTGTGGAGATGACTTTTACAGTGTGTTCAGTTCATTTTGGGGCAGATTTGATTGGTGGCTGAAATGTGAAGCTAGCTGTAGTCCAACATGGTTCCACGTTACACCTGCAGGTGGCGTTGTTTTATCAATAAGTGAATTAAAACCTGAACTTTTTCCATCTGTGAGATGAGATTCAACCATGCTGTGATGGATCACATCAGTATAAAACTTGTTCTGGTTCCAGGTTCACTTCAGGTTTTGGTTTAACGTTTTGTATCAGTTCTTTAAAAAGAGTCCAAATGAAACAGTTCTGATGGAACCACAAAACCAAAATGAAGCTGAACAACTGGATGAGCAGATGGAGGACCAGCAATGGGTCCAGCTGAACCACCAGAGACCCTTCAGGAGGTCCGCCTAGATCACAGGGAAGATCAGGAACCAGTACCACCACAGAATGTGACTTAGAATATTCTGGTCCTGGGTCTGGTTCAGAGTCTGTTTCTGGTCCTGATCCTGTTCTGGCTACTAGTCCTGATTCTGGTCTTAGTCCTGGTAAGAATCCTTATCTTGATCCTTGTCCTGATCCTGGTCTGCATCCTGAGCCTGGACCTTATCTTGGTACTTGTCCTCGTCGTTGTCCACATCCTGGTCCTGATTGCTTACTATGCTACAGCTAATGCTAAGTAGCTAACTCTATATAGCCTGCTTTTTACCAGTTTAACCTGTGGGTTGATGGTTAAATCCCCTTTGTTGTTGGAACCAGAGGCTATGAGTGCTCGTTGGTAGAACTGCTAAGTTACAGGTGATTTGGTTTAACCAGTCAGACCACCATCTTTAAAATCTGCCTTTGAGTTGGACCCAGTTTGAAAGGAGGTGAGTTCAGCTGGGAAGCGTCAGCCAGAAAAGTTTCGTTTCCTGCTTTTCTGGTGAAAGTTGTGTAATTCTGAAGAAAAGGAGTGGAGCAGCAGGCTGATAGAGTTAAACATTTCTCTGTGGTTGAACCTCACACATAGCAGCAATAAAACCTGAAACTTTGACTTTAATCTCCTTTAGAAGATGGTGACTCATGGATTACTGGATTCTCTGTGAACTGAGAGGGATAAACTGGCAGCAGGTTTCATGGTGTCACAAACCGTAGAGTTAGGGTGATCTGACTAACTCATGTTGTCTTCTTAATAGAACTGTGAACTTTTGGTTGTCACATTTTAAAGTCAAAAGGTTATTTTCTTTGTGTCAAAGAGTCTGAATTTAACTAAACACTCACTCTTTACCTGCTGTTGGACGTTTGGATTTTAATGAATTTTATTTTCCCTAAAGATTTTTTTTGTTTTTTATCTTGAATCCTAGTTACACCTCCCTCTGTTTGTGTTCTAGATGGTCTAACGATGTGACTGGAGAAGCACTGATCCTGGGTTTGATGCTGATTAAGGGTTGTTGTGGAGCTCAGACCTGCTGTTTCCAGTTTATGCAAAAAAGAAAAACAAAAGTAGAATTAGCAGAAAACTCTTTTCCCAATTTCTAAAAAAATAAAAGGTTTTGAGTCTGGAAGTGGAGATCTGTTATTGCTAGTGTAAATTAGCACTTAGCTATGATGCATTCAAGAACCAGAAAAAATGTCAAATATTTTGCAGCGGCTTGGCAGTGGTACGTTCACAGGCCCAAAATAAATCAGACTCTGGAAATTCAGATGACCCTACCACTGATTAATCTGACCACACTGAAAACTGCCTGGTTTTGATCAGCAGCAGAATTTTGGGGTTTGTGTCAGAGAGTGTCTGAAGTTGTGTTTGTCTGATCATTTAAATCTACATGACATAAGAACGTCAGGAAATCTAGTTGTTTTTTAGGAGGTTAAATCAGTTCCTACTCTGGATGCTCATGTCAGTTATTTTAATCATCATTAAACTGTTGCTGCACAGACACTAATAAAGCTTCAGAGGTTATATTCTGACAAGTTAGTGACATTTATAGGACTGATCTGTAAAAAAATACCCCATTAAAGGTCTCATATTCATCACTCTCTCTACTCTGAATCATTTCTTTAACATCTCAATAACAGGTCAAAGCTCTGCGTTGGTCAAACTGACCCTTACTTTAAGGTCAGCTGTTGTTCTTCCACCCCCTCATCCAACCTCCTGAAGATAAACTTTCCTTTCAAATGGGTGGGGCAGTTGGGGAGCTGAGCTGCTCTAAGCCCCGCCCATCTCTCTTCTCTGTGCGTTTGTGAGACGTCAGTGGGTCTTCAGGGTCTCAGATGAAGGGAGTAATGAAGACTTTTGTGCTCGTTGATCAACCATCTACGATGCAACTGTCGTGCTTTGCTCGTAGTGTCACCATGACTGTTTGCTAATGTTTGTGAGGATGAGCGCTCCGTGGTTTTTAAAGGGCGGGGGGCTCAGGTAGACAAAGGTACTCTGATTGGCTCTGTCCTCTAGAGAGGAGTGGTCTTTTCCCTTCTTGATGTCAGCAGGGGAAAGATTTAGAAACCACCCGTTTTAGCATTAGCTCAAAACACATTTCCAGAAGTGAGAATCAGGAAGTGAAAACGGTGAAAATATTTGAACACTTCTGGGTCTCAGGCACAGTCTTTGGGACTGATATGACTGTTAGAAGATCTTTAGAAAGTGGATTCTGCAAAATATTAGACCTTTAAAGAATAGAAAGAAAATAAAAAATGTTTTTATAATAATAATAATGGATTAGATTTATATAGCACCTTTCCGGACACCCAAAGCGCTTCACAGAAGCTCCATTATTCACTCACTCACTCACTGACTGACTGACTGACTGACTCAGTGACTGACTGACTGACTGACTGACTGACTGACTGACTGACTGACTGACTCACTGACTGACTGACTGACTGACTGACTGACTGACTCACTCACTGACTGACTCACTGACTGACTGACTCACTGACTGACTGACTGACTGACTGACTCTCTGACTGACTGACTGACTGACTCACTCACTGACTCACTCACTCACTGACTGACTGACTCACTGACTGACTCACTCACCGACTGACTGACTGACTGACTGACTGACTCACTGACTGACTGACTCACTGACTGACTGACTCACTGACTGACTGACTCTCTGACTGACTGACTGACTGACTGACTGACCTGACTGACTCACTGACTGACTCACTGACTGACTCACTCACTGACTCACTCACTCTCTGACTGACTAACTGACTCTCTGACTGACTGACTGACTGACTGACTGACTCACTCACTCACTCTCTGACTGACTAACTGACTCTCTGACTGACTTTGACTGACTGACTGACTGACTCACTCACTCACTCACTGACTGACTAACTGACTCTCTGACTGACTGACTGACTCACTGACTGACTCACTGACTGACTCACTGACTGACTGACTGACTCTCTGACTGACTGACTCACTCACTGACTGACTGACTGACTGACTCACTGACTGACTGACTCACTCACAGACTGACTGACTGACTGACTGACGGACGGACTGACTGACTGACTGACTGACTCTCTGACTGACTGACTCACTGACTGACTGACTCACTCACTGACTCACTGACTGACTAACTCCCTGACTGACTGACTCACTGACTGACTGACTGACTGACTCACTGACTGACTCACTCACCGACTGACTCACTCACTCACTCACTGACTGACTCACTGACTGACTGCTCACTGACTGACTGACTCACTGACTGACTGACTCACTGACTGACTCACTGACTGACTGACTCACTGACTGACTGACTGACTGACTGACTGACTCACTGACTGACTGACTGACTGACTGACTGACTCACTCACTCACTCACTGACTGACTGACTCACTAACTGACTGACTGACTGACTCACTAACTGACTGACTCACTGACTGACTAAATAACTAACTAACTGACTGACTAACTGACTGACTCACTCACTGACTGACTGACTCACTGACTAACTGACTCTCTGACTGACTGACTGACTGACTGACTGACTGACTCACTCACTCACTGACTGACTAACTGACTCACTGACTGACTGACTGACTCACTGACTGACTCACTGACTGACTGACTCACTGACTGACTGACTGACTCACTGACTAACTGACTCTCTGACTGACTGACTCACTCACTGACTGACTCACTGACTGACTGACTCACTGACTCACTCACTGACTCACTCACTCACTGACTGACTGACTCACTGACTGACTCACTCACCGACTGACTGACTCACTCACTCACTGACTGACTGACTGACTGACTGACTCACTCACTGACTGACTGACTGACTGACTGACTGACTGACTGACTGACTGACTGACTGACTCACTCACTCACTCTCTGACTGACTAACTCACTCTCTGACTGACTTTGACTGACTGACTGACTGACTCACTCACTCACTCACTCACTGACTCACTGACTGACTGACTCAGTGACTGACTGACTGACTGACTGACTGACTGACTGACTAACTGACTCTCTGACTGACTTTGACTGACTGACTGACTCACTGACTGACTGACTCACTCACTGACTGACTGACTGACTGACTGACTGACTCACTGACTGACTGACTCACTGACTGACTGACTGACTCACTGACTGACTGACTCACTGACTGACTGACTGACTCACTGACTGACTGACTCACTCACTGACTGACTGACTGACTCACTCACCGACTGACTGACTGACTGACTCCTAGTAGAGCTAGTGAGAAGCTCTTCAAGATTTCAGACCTACCTCCGCCAGTAGGTTTCAAACCGTTTTTTTCACTCCAGCCCGCTATGAGGTCATAGTGATCCGGACTTGCTTATGTGGTAAATTCTCCGCCCACATGCACGTTCACAACACCTGGAGCGAGGAGAACGCCAGTGCTGCCGCCTCCATTGACTATAGACCGTGTAGCACAGACACAGTTATCCTCTCGTGTTTCTCTTTTCTTTTAGCAAGTGTTTAGTTTCACTTTCACACGACAGCACTGCCCCCTACTGCAGCCGAAGTGTCAGGCTGACAAATAAGGAGAAAGCCAGCAGAACTGGAAGGCGGCACATTCTTCTGATCTCTGAGTTGCTCGTTAGGAAATAATTACAGCATATTTTGAGTTATAATGGTGCAACGCTAATCTAGAGGCATCAAAGATTACACCTGTTTAATATAAATTGATTTAAATATCGTGCCATGGGCCCTTTAAAACAGCAGGTCTAGTGGAACCTGCAGGTTGAGTTAATTCAACAAGTCATTTTTAGAGTGTAGTACATCCCAGCCAGGGGTCGCATTAACAGAACACGGGTTATATACAAACAAAGATTAGACAGGTTTTTTAAAACTTTGACGGAAATATCTGAAGGCCGTTGGTCAATTTGACGGATTACGATCTCATACCTGTGTGTGTGTGTGTGTGTGTGTGTGTGTGTGTGTGTGGGGGGGGGGGGTGAGTGTGTATGCCATCAGACTGCGCTGTTAATAACAGAGAGGCAGCTATCAGTTTCTCACTCCGTGAGCGCTGATAGACACCTGGGGCTTCATTTAAAACTTGCTAAGACAGGTCTGAAAGTTGCATAAGTCACTTTTCCCGCAAACTTTGGAATTTTTATTTAAAATGCATGACAGAATAATATGCGTTTATGGAAACTTCTTTAAACCTAAGCAGCGCAGCCAGCAGTGTTGGGAAAAACGCCGTTTAAAGTAACGGCGTTAGGTAACTCCGTTCTTTTATCGGTAACGGACTAATCCAACTAATTACCGTTTCCGTCATGAGAACGGTGTTTCTGTTACTGAGCGTGAAAGGCGGTGCGTTACTTTTCTAATGTTCTCTCCAATAACAAGTCTGTAGGTTCAGTCCTCTGAGCTTTATTTAGAACAATAAGAGCTGCTGTCGGCTGTAGCGACACCAAAACCAGTCTAAAACTGTTAAAACAACCGAACAGAGCTGTTTCCTGCTCTCTGTCACTCCTGCGGCAGTAGGGATGGGAATTGATAAGATTTTTTTTTTTTTTTTTCATTCAAGTTTTTTTATTTACTTTTTAACAAATAACAAAATCCAAAACAACAAAACAATAACAAAATAAAATAAAAATTCAATAAAAACAACAACTCACCAACCAGGTCTGTGCTTATCAAAATAACAAAAGTTTCAGAGAAAAAAGAAGAAAACAAAAATGCTGTAGCATGCTCCCTTATTGGGAACAATAAAAAAAATAACAGTCTTAAAAGGAGAAAAAGAGTCACTACAGCCTCCTAGAACTTATCCAGCCGATTGTCCCGATGTTGCAGAAAACAGTCCCAAGATTTCCTGAAATTTTCTGTATCATCGCTTATCTTGGCCAGCATGTGTTCATATGACACAATTTCAGACATGAGTCCCAACCAGTTTGTAATATCAGGTACAGAAGTAGACTTCCATAATCTAAGAATCACTCTGGCAGCCGTAACCACCCCCACCTGCATCACAACACTTTGACTCCTTGATATACCGGGTATCACTGACTGGTCTCCCAATAAGCATAGTCTTGGAGATACAGGTATTACAATGTTCAGCCATTTTCCTATATGTTGCAATACAGTTTTCCAGAATGGGAGAATGTATTGACATTCCCACATTGCATGTACAAAAGTTCCTGGTTTTGCTTGACATTTCCAGCATAAATTGTTGAGAAGCAAACCCATTCTATGAAGCCTGGCTGGAGTAAAATAAAATCTATGAACTATCTTATAATGAGTAAACTTTCCTCTAGCCTCTTTAATATATTTCCCATTATTAGACAGTATCTGTAGCCATTCATCATCACTAATAGTGCAGCCCAGGTCCCTCTGCCAGACAGCCCTCAGACTTTTACAAATATCTCTTTGGATTCCATTAAATAATTTGTAAAATGTAGATGCTTTATGTTTGACACTAGATGAGTCCATAAATTTCTGTAATGGATTGTCATTATGTATGAGATTGTCTTTAACAATACAATCTCTAATCTGTAGGTATTTCCAGAAGTTATCTTTTTTTGTCATATCATACCTACGCAAAAGTTCTGGAAAAGATACAAACACACCATCTGTAAATAAATCACCTACGTTATGGATCCCTTTTATGAGCCACTGTTTCCAGTACACAGTTTTTTTCCCAACACACACAGATGGGTTGAACCACAATGATGAGTACAGCTGTTTAAAATGTGATATTCCAAATATCTTGTGTACCTCACTCCATACCGATTTTGCATGTGCTAATACTGGGTTTGAGAAAAAGGGCTGTCTATTGCCAGCCAGGCCATGGGAAAGAACATCTATTGGTCTGAAAGGATTCACCAGTTCCTCCTCAATGTTCATCCAGCTCAGTTTTGTTTCTCCTCCCTCAAAATATTTGACCAATCTAGACATTTCAAATGCAAGATTATATAACTTAACATTAGGGAGAGCCATACCACCTAATTCTCTTGTGCACCACATTTTCTTCATGTTAATTCTAGGTTTTTTCTTGTCCCAAAGGAAATCTTTGATAGAGATCTCATATTGTTTGTAAACATGTAGAGGAATATCAACAGGGATCATCATTGACACGTAATTAAATAGAGGAGCTATAATCATTTTGACTACATTTACCTTTCCCCACAGAGAGAGCCTCAATTTTCCCCATTTAGCAAAATGTGTTTTTATCTTTTGAAGAAGTGGTTCCATATTCAGTGGCATTATCTCTTCTAGATTTGGATGAAGTCGTATTCCCAAATATTTCATACCTGAGGGCATCCACTTAAAATTAAATGGTGTAATATCCTTTGAGTGGCATGTATTTGATATTGGCATACATTCAGATTTGTTCCAATTTATCTTGTACCCTGAAAATTTTGAGTATGATTCAACACTTTTTAACAATGCTGGTACTGAAGTGAGCGGATCTACTATCACAGCTAAGATATCATCTGCATACATAAATAGCTTATGCTCCTTTCCTCCTGCGTGTATCCCTTTAATTCTTGAGTTTGCTCTTAATGCAACCGCCAACGGTTCCACAACCAGTGTAAAGAGCAGTGGGGACAGGGCACAGCCTTGTCTTGTCCCCCTGGAGAGGTTAAAAAAGTTGGACACCCGCCCATTAGTCATAACTGCTGCTCTTGGTTTAGAGTACAGTATTTCAACCCAATTGCAGAATACCGACCCAAATCCGAATTTTGAGAGAGCTGTCATCAGAAACCCCCACTCCACACGGTCGAATGCTTTTTCAGCATCTAAGGAGAATGCTGCAACTGGGGCTGAGTTAGAATGATTCATGTGTATTAGATGAGAAAGCCTCCTCATGTTGTCCGCTGAAGATCGATTCTTAATGAAGCCCACCTGGTCTTCATCTATGATGTTTGGGAGAACCTTTTCTAGCCGTGATGCCAGGGTCTTCGTTAATATTTTGCAGTCTACCCCCAATAAGCTGATGGGCCTGAAATTAGATGGGTCAGAGACGTCCCTGTCTTTTTTAGGGATAAGTGTAATCAGAGCCTCATTTAAAGTGCCAGGTAGAGAACCTCTTTCAAAGGCCTCTCTGTATACTTCATATAACACAGGTGCAATGGTGTCAATATATTTTTTATAATATTCAACTGGGAAGCCATCCAGGCCTGGTGACTTCCCAGTCTTCATCGATAAAATTGTAGCTCTGATTTCTTCCAAAGTAATAGGAGAGTCCAGCTTCTCCCTTTGAGCATCAGAAATAGTGGGCAATTTTAGATGTGAGAGAAATCTGTCTATTTCTTCATTTTCAAGTGTATTTGTGGATGTGTATAGTTCTTTATAGAATTCTTCAAATACCCTATTTATTTCTTTTGCTGAGGTTATTATCTTATCATCTTTTTTAATTAGTGGAATGTTGTTAGAGTGATCTTGTTGTTTTAATTGTCTTGCCAATAATCTTCCACTTTTTTCCCCTCCTTCGTAATAGTTGGTCTTAAGCCTAAACAAGGCATACTCAGCTTTTTTATTATATATGTCATGTAACTGATATTTAAGATTACAGACTGTTTGATATAAATGGTTTGAGTATTGTTTTGCAATTTTTTTCTCTAAAACACCAATTTCCCTTTCCAGTTTTTTTTCTTTTTCAGTATTCTCTTTTTTCATTTTTGATGCATAAGCGATACATTGTCCTCTCATGTATGCCTTTGATGCCTCCCAAACAGAGGATATATTGTCTGTTGAACCAATATTTGTTTGGAAAAAGAATTTCAGATGTTCTAACATTAAATTATTAAATGACTCATCATGAAGTAACATAGTATTAAGTCTCCAACGCCCTTTCTTTCCTTTATCCACATTGAGATCCACATGTAATTCTACTACACTATGATCACTTATGGTGATTGTGCCTATTTCACAGCCCAGTACTGACTCCACTAATGTGTTAGATATTAAAAAAAAATCTATTCTTGAATATGACTTGTGGCTGTGTGAATAAAAGGTATATTCCCTCTCCCGTGGGTTTGCCAGCCTCCATATATCTACCAGATTCCAGTCATGTGCTAACATTTGGATTGCAGCCCTGTCCTTGGGTGATGGTTTCCCACTGGGTATGTTTTTGTCAATTAATCTGTCCATAACTTGATTGAAATCACCTCCTAGTATAATGGGGCCCTCCATGTTACTCAATAAACTGTTGATTTCATGAAAGAAATCAGGTTCTTCTTGATTGGGTGCATATATATTGCATAGAATCGCCTTAATGCCATTCAGCAAAACCTCAATACAGATGAATCGTCCCTCTTTATCATTATGTTGCTTAAGCATAATACAATTAAGATTCTTATTAACAAGGATCATTACACCATTTCGTTTACTTGAAAAAGAGCTGTGGTATACCTTGCCAATCCAGTCTCTTTTAAATTTTGCCGCTTCTTCATCCCCAGTTATATGTGATTCTTGGATAAATGCAATATCTGTGCCTTTTGATTTTAAATAAGTCAAAACCTTTTTCCTTTTAATTGGGTTTCCACATCCATTAATGTTCCAAGAAATTATATTAATGTATCCTTTAACCATCTTTTGCTACCTGATATAAACTGTGCGACTGTATCTGCGACTCATAAACATGCACATCAGCATAGTCATCATAACTACAATCAACATCTGTAAATTTAAAGAAGGCAGACCTGGTGTAAAAAACAGCCATAAAAATAAAAACTAGTAACCTAGAACTCAAGCATGCAACAAAGAACATATTGCTGCTTTAGTCTTTTCCTAACTATTAAACTTGGTCCGTGAGACGCCGAGAATCTTCTTTTAGGCAGAACAGCTACCCGAGCTCCAGAGTTGAACCGACATGAACTTTACCTTGAGTTTGTTGATTAATATACACCTCTCGTAGAATAATCCATCTTTTTTTACTTAGCTTCCCGCAAAAAGGTTTCAGCCTCAGCACTGTCTTGGAATGTCTTCCTCTCTCCTTTCCATGTGAAGACGAGCGTCGCCGGATACACCAGCCGGTGTTTCACTTCTATCTCCTGCAGACATTTCTTTACGTTATTGAAAGCTCTCCTCTTTTCCACAAGCTCTCTCGACAGATCCTCAAAGAATGATAGTTTGCAGCCTTCCCATTCCATCCCACGTTTTTGTTTTGCCATCTGTAGCACCTTATCCCGAGCCGATGAGCGCAGAAACCGTATCAGGATGGTTCGGGGTGGTTTGTTCATTTCTGGTTTGGGGGCCAGCGAGCGATGGGCCCGTTCCACTTCGAACTCGTTACCTGTGAGGTTGAATCCCTGAGAGATGATCTTTTCCACGTACTGAGCCATGCTTCCCCTCTCTTCTTTGCCTTCTTTCAGCCCCACCAGTCGAACGTTATTCCTCCGGCTTCTGTTCTCCAGATCTTCCACGCGTGTCCACAGCGTCGCTAATTTTTTGTCACACTTTTCCATACATTTCTCCGTCCGAGCGTTAACATCTTCAACATCTGAAATCCGTTGCTCTACTTCGCCCAATCTTACTTGAATGTCTTTCACCGAATCTTTAAGCTCTTTAGTTGTTTCTTTGATCGAGACAATATCCGTAGCCACCACTTGCAATGTGGCGCTCATCTTTCGTATTTCCTCCATTAAATCATTGTCTGTATATTTCCCGTCAGTACAGCTTAATTCCTTCGGGGGGTTCGGCGTCACTGATACGCATTCAGGTGTCGGGCTGGTCCTTGCCGCTAGCTTACTTCTCGTTCCAGTGTTGAAGATAAAATTCTTCTTGATGCTCAGAGGAAAATGAAGACAGACTACTTCTCTCGTTAGAAGATTTATTATAAATTTAGCTGGACAGTTTGTTCAGAATCAGCCCCAATCAAAAAGTCTAAGCCTAAAGATTTCCTCTCCTTGGAGGAGCATGACAATTTTATAGATCCTGGCTTCTGTGACATCAGCCAATCACAGCAGACTCCGGACTCTTCCTCAGCCAATCCACATGACGCTAAGCGAGGCGTCTTCCGCATGCACGAATGATGCAATGTATTTTTCCCGGACTGGGGTGTTTGTTGAAATCAACTCTCTGAGAACCCAGCTGTTGGTGCTCTCCCGACATTTAGAGAAACATCATTTATCACAAAAGATGTTTCTGGCTCACATTCACTGAGTTTCCTGCCAAACTTCAGTTATTTTAGAGAGAAAGAGATTGTGAGAACGCCTGTTACTTCAGTTCTCACCAACAAGCTCTCGACCTTCTCTGACCTCAAAGCAGAACGACACACGAACATCTGACTTCCCTCACGCACTAAGATAAGATTTTCCTGGCAACCATCTGCTGAGTTTCAACTAAACAAACCCTCTGTTCCTTCACACACGAACCTGAGTTCTGAACAGTCACAGAAAGTTCAATCTGACTTCTTAAAAGGATTGTACATATCTTTAAGTAAAATGAAGCATATAACATATTATAGGGATAACATAAAAACCCTTCAGTCCCCCCTTTGAGGCATTTAAGCCTCAACAAGCTACACTCGTATGCAATGGCTAAGAGATAGCGCAAGTAAACTACACCTTATTAGTTGACCTAATACCAAACTACAGTTTGCTTAGATATAAGTATCCTAAGTAGATACAGCCCTGTACTCCCTAATGATATACTACTGAGTACTAGAACGCTGACTTAATAAGATTACATCACCAGTGCATAGCGCAGTGATTGGCTTATTCATACGCAATACAAGGATCGGTCTCTAAAGGCGACACCGGCTTGTATTGTAGAGGCGAAAACCTGTTTACAACAGGAAATTCCTCTACTACCCTCTTTGAGCGATAGCGATGAGTTCATATTACCCAAAACTGTCCAGACTTGATGACGTCACATCACAAATAGTCAAACTTCAAATCACAATCATCAACATTATGAAAGGTTACACAATTCAAAAACCCATGAGTAATGAGATCAGTGAGTAATGAGATCAATAATAGTGTGAGAATATAATGTGAAATATACTATGTGTATGTGTAGTATCAGAAACTATAGTATGAGATATAAAGTATAATATGGCATGTAATATGAAATGTATGAGATGAAATGTGATGAAATGTAATATAGAGTATAAAATGAGGTGTAATGTAGGATGCAATGTCCATGGAGCCTCGAAGATAGGCTCCTGAGTCTTCTCTTGCAACGACACTCGAACGCAAACAGTTCATCTTCATCTTCTTCCTGCACTTAGCAGGCCGCGCATAGCTAAAACCCAATCTTGGCTGAAAGAGGACTTTAATGAACACCATCCTTTTACTTCAGTCCATGGCGTGGTTAGGGCAATGACGAGTTCACAGCGGCCATCTCGATCTGGACGTATTGTGATGCGGCTGCGAGATTCATCTGGGCAGCCAGGGACTTCTCACACTTCCTCCTCACGACAGCCAGGATGCAAAAAATCAAAAAGAGAACCAGGATTAGTACAATAATTGCACTAATCCCTGCTTTTACAAAAGTGGACACCCAAGATCCTAACTTGAGGTCCGGAAAATCTAAATTCCAGCCATCCTCACCTGCATTCCCCCTAAATTCTATGCTCAACTGCTTTATCTTATCCATAGCTACAGTAAATGTCCCATCCGCCGCTGTATTTGACGGAATGTATGTGCAGC
>SSNR01001038.1:4157-17587 GCA_006937965.1 Callopanchax toddi
ACACATCTGTCGTCAGAGGGGCCTGGTGGAGGTCAGAGGGGCCTGGTGGAGGTCGTCAGAGGGACCTGGTGGAGGTCGGAGGCACCTGGTAGAGGTCGGAGGCACCTGGTGGAGGTCGGAGGGACCTGGTGGAGGTTGGAGGGGCCTGGTGGAGGTCGGAGGGGCCTGGTGGAGGTCGGAGGGACCTGGTGGAGGTCGGAGGGGCCTGGTGGAGGTCATAGGGGCCTGGTGGAGGTCATAGGGGCCTGGTGGAGGTCATAGGGGCCTGGTGGAGGTCATAGGGGCCTGGTGGAGGTCATAGGGGCCTGGTGGAGGTTGGTGCATGGCATCTCCACCTCTGTCAGTGCTCCAGAGCAGCTGAGGATGCAGTGTAGCTGATCACCACCAGTTTGTGAATGACTGATGTGTTGTACAGCACTTTGGGGAGTGGAGATCTCTAGAAATACAGGATGTTTAACATTTTTAAATCATTTTATTTTATTGTTCTTTTTTATATGGATGATACACTGATGAACTGTAGGGCACTTTGAATTTTGTTGTACTTTTTGACAATGACAAATAAAGAGAATTGAATCTTTACTATATAGGTTAGCGTATTATATATAGTTATGTTTGTGTTATAGTTAAATGATTTATAGTTATATTCACGTTATTTTTATCATGTTTAGTTATATTGATATTATATGATTATAGTTATTGTAATTGTATTCTTAGAGTAATGTTTATATATTTCAGTCATTCCGTTTAATTCTCTAATTTGATTAAATTTTTAAAAAGTATTTCTTGTTTTCATGCACTGCTTTTGTTTTTTGTTATTAATAAAGTTTTACAAAAAAGTTACTGCTAGCTTGGAGCTGTTGGCCGTTAGCCCCCTGTTTCTATGGTTACAACGACGGCGTCCTGACGTGCATTGGTAATCTGCGTAGAGCGTTTAGTGAATCGCTGTGGGCTACGTTGTTCGTCGTGGAGCGGTTTTAGTCGAGCTGAGCTCATAAACCGGTTTATGAGCGGATAAACAGCTGCTGTGTTTACAGCAGCTTCAACATAAAAGACTTCTGTTCGCTTTCAGACAGATAAAAACTTTAAAAGGCGTACCGGAAGTGACGTAGCAGCCGGTCGCTAGAACGGGAGCAGACAGTCCGCCTCAGAAACAAAATGTCTGCCGCTGGTTTCTGGTCTGCAGGACTTTAACGGACTCAGAGTCGCTGCTGACCTCAGGAAGGTGAGTAGACCTCTAAACCTCTACCGCTCCTTCAGTTTAACCGCCTCCTCTTAAAGTCTGCTGTAGAAACGGAGTCTAACATCTTC
This sequence comes from Callopanchax toddi, assembly GCA_006937965.1. NCBI lineage: Eukaryota > Metazoa > Chordata > Actinopteri > Cyprinodontiformes > Nothobranchiidae > Callopanchax > Callopanchax toddi. The sequence goes on from SSNR01001038.1 coordinate 5,466, forward strand.
TAGTATTTCATATTTATAGAGCACCTTTAAAAACTACATCATGTGACCAAAGAGCTGTCCGTTAAAACAAAGTACAGAGAATCACAACACACCAGATAAAAGGGTCAAAACCAACAAGTTCAAACAAAACGGAAATAAACTGGGACAAAAACCAGATCAGTCAGTGAGGTGGACGGTCTGACGTCCAGGAGCAGAGCGTCCACCTACAGCTCCCTCCCCTCTGGCTCTAAGAGCCCCTTCATCAGGGTCCAGGTGGGAGACGCCGGGTCCAACCTGAGCCATGTCCACCTGAACCATGTCCACATGAACCACGTCCAACCTGAACCACGTCCAACCTGAACCACGTCCACCTGAGCCATGTCCACCTGAGCCACGTCCACCTGAGCCATGTCCACCTGAGCCATGTCCACCTGAACCATGTCCACCTGAACCACGTCCACCTGAGCCACGTCCACCTGAGCCACGTCCCACCTGAGCCATGTCCACCTGAACCACATCCCACCTGAACCACGTCCCACCTGAGCCCATCCACCTGAACCACGTCCACCTGAGCCACGTCCACCTGAGCCACGTCCACCTGAACCACGTCCCACCTGAGCCACGTCCACCTGAGCCATGTCCACCTGAACCACATCCCACCTGAGCCATGTCCACCTGAGCCACGTCCCACCTGAACCACGTCCAACCTGAACCACGTCCACCTGAGCCACGTCCACCTGAGCCATGTCCACCTGAACCACGTCCACCTGAGCCACGTCCACCTGAGCCACGTCCACCTGAGCCACGTCCACCTGAGCCACGTCCCACCTGAACCATGTCCACCTGAACCACGTCCAACCTGAGCCACGTCCACCTGAGCCACGTCCGCCTGAGCCATGTCCACCTGAACCACATCCCACCTGAGCCATGTCCACCTGAACCACGTCCACCTGAGCCACGTCCCACCTGAGCCACGTCCACCTGAACCACATCCCCCCTGAGCCATGTCCACCTGAACCACATCCCACCTGAACCACGGCCAACCTGAACCACGTCCACCTGAGCCATGTCCACCTGAACCACGTCCAACCTGAACCACGTCCACCTGAACCACGTCCACCTGAGCCACGTCCACCTGAGCCATGTCCACCTGAACCACGTCCACCTGAGCCACGTCCCACCTGAGCCACGTCCACCTGAGCCATGTCCACCTGAACCACGTCCACCTGAGCCACGTCCCACCTGAGCCACGTCCACCTGAGCCACGTCCACCTGAGCCATGTCCACCTGAGCCACGTCCAACCTGAGCCACGTCCCACCTGAGCCACGTCCACCTGAGCCACGTCCACCTGAGCCTGAACCACGTCCCACCTGAACCACGTCCACCTGAGCCACGTCCAACCTGAACCACGTCCACCTGAGCCACGTCCACCTGAACCACGTCCACCTGAGCCACGTCCAACCTGAACCACGTCCACCTGAGCCACGTCCAACCTGAACCATGTCCACCTGAACCACATCCAACCTGAGCCACGTCCAACCTGAACCACGTCCCACCTGAACCACGTCCACCTGAGCCATGTCCACCTGAACCACGTCCATCTGAGCCACGTCCAACCTGAACCACATCCACCTGAGCCATGTCCACCTGAGCCACGTCCACCTGAGCCACGTCCCACCTGAGCCACGTCCACCTGAGCCATGTCCACCTGAGCCACGTCCACCTGAACCATGTCCACCTGAACCACGTCCCACCTGAGCCACGTCCACCTGAACCACGTCCCACCTGAGCCATGTCCACCTGAACCACGTCCCACCTGAGCCACGTCCACCTGAACCACGTCCACCTGAACCACGTCCCACCTGAGCCACGTCCCCCTGAGCCATGTCCACCTGAACCACATCCCACCTGAGCCATGTCCACCTGAACCACATCCCACCTGAGCCATGTCCACCTGAACCACATCCCACCTGAACCACGTCCACCTGAGCCATGTCCACCTGAACCACGTCCAACCTGAGCCACGTCCCACCTGAACCACGTCCAACCTGAGCCACATCCAACCTGAGCCACGTCCACCTGAACCACATCCCACCTGAACCACGTCCCACCTGAGCCACGTCCACCTGAACCACGTCCACCTGAGCCATGTCCACCTGAGCCACGTCCACCTGAGCCACGTCCACCTGAGCCATGTCCACCTGAACCACGTCCCACCTGAGCCACGTCCAACCTGAACCACGTCCACCTGAGCCACGTCCCACCTGAACCACGTCCAACCTGAGCCACATCCAACCTGAGCCACGTCCACCTGAACCACATCCCACCTGAACCACGTCCCACCTGAGCCACGTCCACCTGAACCACGTCCACCTGAACCATGTCCACCTGAGCCACGTCCGTCCAACCTGAACCACGTCCACCTGAGCCACGTCCACCTGAGCCACGTCCAACCTGAGCCACGTCCAACCTGAGCCACGTCCAACCTGAACCACGTCCCACCTGAACCACGTCCCACCTGAGCCATGTCCACCTGAACCACGTCCAACCTGAGCCACGTCCCACCTGAACCACGTCCAACCTGAGCCACATCCAACCTGAACCACGTCCGCCTGAGCCACATCCCACCTGAACCACGTCCCACCTGAACCACGTCCCCCTGAGCCATGTCCACCTGAACCATGTCCACCTGAGCCACGTCCACCTGAACCACGTCCACCTGAGCCATGTCCACCTGAACCACATCCCACCTGAGCCATGTCCACCTGAACCACATCCCACCTGAACCACATCCCACCTGAGCCATGTCCACCTGAACCCCGTCCCACCTGAGCCACGTCCCACCTGAACCACGTCCAACCTGAACCACGTCCACCTGAGCCACGTCCCACCTGAGCCACGTCCACCTGAACCACGTCCACCTGAACCACGTCCCACCTGAACCACGTCCCACCTGAGCCATGTCCACCTGAACCACATCCCACCTGAACCACGTCCACCTGAACCACGTCCACCTGAGCCATGTCCACCTGAGCCACGTCCACCTGAGCCACGTCCACCTGAGCCACGTCCAACCTGAGCCACGTCCAACCTGAGCCACGTCCAACCTGAACCATGTCCACCTGAGCCACGTCCGCCTGAGCCATGTCCACCTGAACCACATCCCACCTGAGCCATGTCCACCTGAACCACGTCCGCCTGAGCCATGTCCACCTGAACCACATCCCACCTGAGCCATGTCCACCTGAACCACATCCCACCTGAACCACATCCCACCTGAGCCATGTCCACCTGAACCACGTCCCACCTGAGCCACGTCCCACCTGAACCACGTCCTACCTGAGCCACGTCCCACCTGAGCCACGTCCACCTGAACCACGTCCACCTGAACCACGTCCACCTGAGCCACGTCCAACCTGAACCACGTCCACCTGAGCCATGTCCACCTGAGCCACGTCCACCTGAACCACGTCCACCTGAGCCACGTCCGTCCAACCTGAACCACGTCCACCTGAGCCACGTCCACCTGAGCCACGTCCAACCTGAACCACGTCCGCCTGAGCCATGTCCACCTGAACCACATCCCACCTGAACCACGTCCAACCTGAACCACGTCCACCTGAGCCATGTCCACCTGAACCACGTCCAACCTGAACCACGCCCACCTGAACCACGTCCACCTGAACCATGTCCACCTGAGCCACGTCCACCTGAGCCACGTCCACCTGAACCATGTCCACCTGAGCCACGTCCATCCTGAACCATGTCCAACCTGAACCACGTCCACCTGAGCCACGTCCACCTGAGCCACGTCCAACCTGAGCCACGTCCAACCTGAGCCACGTCCAACCTGAGCCATGTCCACCTGAACCACATCCCACCTGAGCCATGTCCACCTGAACCACATCCCACCTGAGCCATGTCCACCTGAGCCATGTCCACCTGAACCACGTCCACCTGAGCCACGTCCACCTGAGCCACGTCCACCTGAGCCACGTCCAACCTGAGCCACGTCCCACCTGAACCACGTCCACCTGAGCCACGTCCAACCTGAACCACGTCCACCTGAACCACGTCCACCTGGACCACACCCCACCTGAGCCATGTCCACCTGAACCACGTCCACCTGAGCCACGTCCACCTGAGCCATGTCCACCTGAACCATGTCCACCTGAGCCACGTCCACCTGAGCCATGTCCACCTGAGCCACGTCCACCTGAACCACGTCCCACCTGAACCACGTCCCACCTGAACCACGTCCCACCTGAGCCACGTCCCACCTGAGCCACGTCCACCTGAGCCATGTCCATTATGTTATATTATTTTATTATTGCATTATATATCGTTGCATGCAGATTCCTATAATTAAACCACAGTCTATGTCTTAGCCAGCCCTACTTGTACTTTATTGAATTATTATTGTGTAATAGTTGTGCAACGTTTTTCAGCACAGTCACTGGAACACAACTTAAAAAACAGCATCTTCAGGATCATCACTCATCAAGACATTGTCCCAACTGATGCTACATACATCCTTTATAAAATCCTCTTCAACAAACTGTTTGTATGTCCTTTTTATAATTATCCTGTGTCCCCCTTTGGGAACTTTGATTTTCCTCGTCATTACTATTAAATTGTGATCACTGCAGCCAACTGGGACATTCACTGTTTCATCCAGAGACTTTATCATTCTTCTTCAGCTTGGTCTTCTGTGGGATAACAGTGTAGGAGGACTGACTGGCAGGTGCAGTCCTCTGGAAACCAGCCGGATCAGTTCTGAGTCCAGGGGGAAGTGTCCGTTGACCTCTGACCTCCAGGTGCTACAGAGTCAACGGCACTTAGTTTCACTCTCCACTCTTTTCTTCGGCTCAGGGTTGTTGGGAGCTTGTAAATAACAGAAGGAGTGTGTAGTAGCAGGTCTAGTGGTCTTTATTCTGACAGACACTCAGATGCTCCTGTTTCCTCACAGATAACTTGAACCTGGCTGATGGAGAAGTATGAGAAACTAGCTAAGATCGGCGAGGGTTCGTACGGCGTGGTGTTCAAGTGCCGGCACAGAGACTCCGGCCAGGTGGTCGCCATCAAGAAGTTTGTGGAGTCTGAAGATGATCCAGTCATCAAGAAGATAGCACAGCGAGAAATACGCATGCTGAAGGTAAGAGGTGTCAGGTGTGTTCTCACCTCTGACCTGCAGGTCGGCACACCATAAACACGGGGGGGGGTCCGGTATCAGTGCCTTCAGTACAACCTGACACACAGCATGTAGGAATAAAGATCGATCAGTAATCATCATCATTTGATTGTTCTGAAAAGGAGAATTTAACCCAAAAGACGAAGACTAAAAACGATGTGAACTGTCTGTCTAGGGTCTAGGTCTAGGGTTAGGTCTAGGGTTAGGTCTAGGGTTAGGTCTAGGGTCTAGGTCTAGGGTTAGGTCTAGGGTTAGGTCTAGGGTTAGGTCTAGGGTCTAGGTCTAGGGTCTAGGGTCTAGGGCAGGGGTCACTAACAGGCGGACCGCGGTCCGGATCCGGACCCAGAGCCGGCTCTGTCTGGACCCAGCAAATCCAGACCCGGCCCCTGGTCCTTAAGGAGCAGGCGTGTCCGAGGAGACACGCGAGCGCTAATGAGCAGGTTCGTCGCTCACTCGGAACCCGCGGAACTCACCCTTCCCTTGCGTACATGGTTCAGAACTCAGTCCCGGACCGGAGTCCTGGAGGCGAAGCCGAGCGCCAAGCGAGTGGCGCACCGCGGCAACTCCTTAGTTCGCTACCCCTACACCATGGTCGGGGAGCCCCTCCTGCAGCTTCAGAAAGATCTACTGCTGCAGAAAGGCGCCACGCACACTAGTGATGCGCGGCACATTGGAAAACTTCTGACCCGCCCCAAACCGCTCCGCATCGCTGCGTCTATTTTTAGAACCCGCCCCGATCCGTCTCATTAAAAACACGTTATAATGACTGAAAGCCTTTTATTTAGTCTGACGTCTCCAAAATAAAAGTTTTTTTTACCTTCTCTAAAATGTGCTTATGCAAAGTTTGCAGAGTACATCATTTCTCCGTTTTCTTTTATAAATCCTAAAGTTTGCAGAGAAAGTGACTCCCTTTGCGACCCGTTTTTGTTTTATAAATTTTATATAAAATATAACAAATTATAAACATATATATTTATTTTATAAGTTTTATAAATGAGGCCACAGCGGTCGCAGAGCGAGAACCGGACGTCTCTCACACGCACGCACAGACACACAATAACGGATAATTTAGCTGGAGGGATGTATTTCTTGGCTGATCTGGGAGCGCCTGTGTGCGTCGCACACAACACCCTCACCCGCTGCAGAATTCTTCAAATTGGTTAAAGGACTTGGAAAGAGCTGGCACACTCATGCACCGGGTAGAGATGCTGGAGAGGAGAAGAAAGGAGGAGAGGAGGAGAAGCTCAGAGCAGGTAGAGGAGCAATGATCCAGGCCGTTGTCAGTAATCAGTTCATTCTGGTCAAAAACTGGACCAGAGAGTCAAAATAATGTCGACTTTTCTGCATCTGAACAGCAGAAGAAAAAAACATTTTTCTCAAAAAGTTTCTTCAACCACAAACTAATTAATGGGGATCTTGTGCTCAGAGAATATATGTTTAAGTATTTAAATATAAATAAATAATTATCTATCCATCCATCTATCTCCAAATAATTATTTATATATAAAAATACACACACACACACACACACAATATATATATATATATATATATATATATATATATATATATATATATGTGTGTGTGTGTACGCAGGTTAAGGTGGTGCTGCCCCCGGACCGAGGACCAGGTCGCGAATGCTGATCTGGACCTTTGGCATATTTAGTTGAAGACCCCTGTTCTAGCGTCTAGGGTTAGGTCTAAGGTTTAGGGTTAGGTCTAGGGTCTAGGGTTAGGTCTAGGGTTAGGTCTTGGGTTTAGGGTTAGGTTTAGGGTTAGGTCTAGGGTCTTGGGTCTAGGTCTAGGGTCTAGGGTTAGGTCTAGGGTTTAGGGTTAGGTCTAGGTTTTAGGGTTAGGTCTAGGGTCTAGGTCTAGGGTTTAGGGTTAGGTCTAGGGTTTAGGGTTAGGTCTAGGGTCTAGGTCTAAGGTTTAGGGTTAGGTCTAGGGTCTAGGTCTTGGGTTTAGGGTTAGGTTTAGGGTTAGGTCTAGGTCTAGGGTTTAGGGTTAGGTCTAGGGTCTTGGGTCTAGGTCTAGGGTCTAGGGTTAGGTCTAGGGTTTAGGGTTAGGTCTAGGTTTTAGGGTTAGGTCTAGGGTCTAGGTCTAGGGTTTAGGGTTAGGTCTAGGTCTAGGGTTAGGTCAGGGTTCCTCTGATCTACTGAGACCGTTACAGGTCTCAGGTCTCCTAACGGTCACACCAGTCCTAACTGAGACCCAGAAGTCTTTCCTCCAGTGAGTTGAACTTGTGACTTCTCGTTGGTTTGATCCCGGCTCCACCTTGACGTCGTGTCCATGGAGACAGCTGGTCTACTGGTGGTGGTGAGGGGGGTCCAGCCCCAGTAACTGCCTGTTGTGTTGTACAGCGCTCTGGGGACTGGAGGACTCTAAATACAGGACATTTCTGACTTCCTGTCGATGTTTGTGTGTTGTTGCTCCTACAGCAGCTGAAACACGTGAACCTGGTCAACCTGCTGGAGGTGTTCAGGAGGAAACGACGGCTCCACTTGGTCTTTGAGTTCTGCGAACAGACGGTCCTCAACGAACTGGACCGACACCCCCGAGGGTGAGTCAGAGCCTCAGCTTGACCTAGGATCAGTCAATAGGAATATTATTGGATGGAGGAAAACAGAACCATGTTAAGAGCAACATGAGGACCATGAAGCTTTAACGTCCTCCACGATGGTTTTAGTTTTGACCTGTTTATCCAGCTAACCTCCAGAGGGGAGACCTGCAGGAGGTCGGGTCTCCTGTCTGGAGAGGCTCCAGCACACGGCCAGGCCGAGGGCTGACCTGAACGTGGAGGTCTCCTCTCGTCCTCTAGTCCAGGCCACGGTCGCTCCAGGTTCTGAGCTTCAGGAGAACGACGGACCACTTCCAGGATGGTTTTGTTTCAGAGCCGTTATCTGTGGCGCTGACTCGGCGTCTCGTCGGCTCTGGAGAAACTGGACCTGCTGCTGCTGGAGGACAGCTCCAGACTGCAGAAGCTCCTATTGTTCTTCTTGTTTCTGTCAACAACAACACGCTGCTAGCTCAGGGTTAGATCAGCTGTGTTATGGTCCTAATGAACATAACGATAATAAACCAGGATAAAACTTCTGATCTGAGCTGATGTTTGTCTGCAGGGTTCCTGAGGCTCAGCTGAAGAGCATCGTGTGGCAGACTCTACAGGCCATCAGCTTCTGCCACAAACACAACGTCAGTATATCTCAGATTCATTATGAATATCATTAAATGACTCCTCGTCAGCTGGGGCCTGTGGGACTCCTCATGGAGGGACAAGCTGTGTTTTATTCCAGATGCTCTTCAGGTCTGAAGTCACCAGTAAATGTAACCTGATACCTGGAGCAGCAGGGTCTCAGTGGCTCCACCTGCTGGTAGCACCCTGATCCTGATGAGATGATGGACGGAGTCCTGGAGGACGTCCTCCCAGATCCAGACCAGGTCATCACTGAGGTCCCGATCAGCCTGAGGTTCTGGTCCATGATGATACCCAGGTCTGCATTTGGCCCAGTGGTGAATGGACCAAAGCAGACTGGACCTCCTGGGCAGACTGAGGTCCTACAACGTCTGCACTGAGCTGAGGAGGTTCTACCAGCTGCAGTAGTCGGGGGGGGGGCTCAACGAAGAAGGACTCATCCAGACTGGAGAATCTGATCCTCTGTGGTCGGCACAAAGCTGGACTCTCTGGTGACGGCGGCAGAGCAGAGGACACTGGGTAAACTGACGGCCATCATGGAGAACACCAGGAACCCTCTGGTCACCGTCATCAGCAACCAGAACTCCTCACTGGGGTGGGGGGGGGGGCAGGTTAATGACAAAACTAGGGATGTTTGATATTATCATCTACTGATAATATCACAAACAGACAAATGTCTAAAAACCAAATATCACAATGACACATGACCTTTACGTCCCGTGGACGTGTTAGACATCCTCTCTCCCAAAGCCTCTACATAGAACTCATCTGATGTTTACTTTATGAGATGTTTCTATTTTTTTGGCACACCTTGCATTGGATCCTGAGGCTTCACATTTCCCAGCCAACCTTGAATGCAGCATCTATTGGCGTAGGGTCTCCAACCTGTCTCTGTTTGTAAGGCGGAGCTTATGGACACGTCTCCTTTCCTGAAGGCGAGCTGAAGCAGTTGTTCTATTTTGCTCTGACAGTATTAAAAGTTGAAGTCTGACAGGAGGATGGGGTGTGGTTAGCTAACCCTTTCATCCATTGATCGACCGACGTGTTGGAAAACTCAAACCCTCTGAGGAATGTTGAACCCACCTACTTTAGGGGCCACAGTTTGGACTGTTTGCTTTAAAATCTTCCCACAGGTACTAGGTCCAGACCTCCAGATCAGAGACGTTGTTTTCATTCTCTAACTCTTTGTTTCTTCGATGTTGCGTCTCAGTGCATCCACCGCGACGTGAAGCCAGAGAACATCCTGCTGACCAAAAGCGGAGTCATCAAGCTGTGTGACTTCGGCTTCGCCCGCATCCTGAGTGAGTGTTCACGAGCTTTCGTCGTCTTTTTGAACGCAGAAGGGCCGTTCAGTCAGTGAGCCTGTCTGGAGTGTCTCTGTTTACCCATCATGCATCAGGTTTCAGGGTCCTGTTTCTATTCCTTCACATCCTAAAGTTGACATGTTGTAATCCTGGTTGGTATTAATTATTCAGTGTCTGGAGCTGCTGTGACTGCACCTCATCTTTGTGTGTTTGTTTGCTCAGCGGGGCCGGAGGACGACTACACCGACTACGTGGCGACCCGCTGGTACCGGGCCCCTGAGCTGCTGGTGGGGGACACTCAGTACGGACCTCCTGTGGACGTCTGGGCTCTGGGCTGTGTGTTCGCCGAGCTGCTGAACGGAAACCCGCTCTGGCCTGGGAAGTCTGACGTTGACCAGCTGTACCTCATCCGGAGAACTCTGGGTACTCCAACAAAGGACCAAGCTGTCAGACAGATATCGCTGCAGTTAGCACAGAGACCTATGGTTGGATGTTTTCTAGAGCAGGCAGCGGGACTGGTGTCACACCTCAAGGCTAGTTTATACTTCTCCGTCTGCGTCGGTACGGAGACACGCAACGCCATTATCCATCGACGCGAGGGCTCTCCGACAGGCTCGCACAGACGGACAGAGTCGAGCTCACTTTTCTAACGATCCGTCTCTGATTGGTCGACCCAACGACCCAAGATCATTTCCAGCTTGACGCCAGTGTCGACAGAGTAGTAGAAGTAGAATCTCACCAAAGCAGATCTGGATCAGCTCGAGGAACGTCTGGCAGACGAAGTACGAACATTTCTAAAACCCATCAGCGTCCCTCAAAGGTTGGACAAGAGCTGCAGCTTCTCTCGTCCTCTGCCTTGTCCTCACTGGACGGACATTCAGCAGACACCTGTCTCCTTCACTCTCTTTTAATTAGCTGTTAGCTCCTCCAGATCAATCCTTTACAGCTCAATCAAAACTCGCTCTCTGTCGGCCATTACTGAGCTGAAGTAAACAAACTTTGGTCGACCGGAGGCGCTACTGCAGAAACGTTATGCGCCCTCTGCTGTCCTGGTGGAGAAATGCTTCTCAACACCGACAGAGGAGTAGAACTCAAAACGTCTCTGTCCATAGTGTGAGCACTAACGTGCTGTTGGAGAAGTATAACCCAGTCTTTAGAGGTCACCAGGCAGAACGCTGGTTCTGAATAGAACATCCATCCTGTCCAGACTTTGACTGAGACACGTTTAACGTCCAGGTCATGTCTTCCAGCAGATAAAGACTCTTCTCTATTTCAGATTTAAATGTCCTCCTTTTTGTCCTCAGGTGACCTGATTCCTCATCACCAGCAGATCTTCCACTCCAACGTTTTCTTCAGTGGTGTCAGAATTCCTGACCCTGACACGACGGTACGACCCAGAGCGCTCTCCATGAGGTCACCAGGAGGTCACCAGGTGTAGCTAATGTTTTCTCTCCTGCTTTGGTTCTCAGGAGCCGCTGGAGAAGCTCTTCAACGGCGTGTCTCCGTTCGCTCTTCAGGTTATGAAGGTTTGTGTCGTGTGTTTGATACGAACCGTAATGTGGAACAGCTTAAGGTTCAGAGAAACAGCTTTTTCTAAACTAAGTCAAACAGATGAAGGTAGTCTCTGGATCTGCAGCTTCTATTTGCTTAGTTTGATCTCATTTGACCTCCTGTTTCACCGTAGCCACTCCTTCACAGCTGTTCCTTCTTTAATCAGACTAATTCACCCAGCTGCTCCTCATCCCTCTGATCACCTTCTGCTGCATTAGGACCAGCCCTGTGGTTGCTGTCTGTCTTAATAACTATTATTGTTGTTGACTAATTTTGCAGTGGAGCACTTTGGAGCAGCATTCGATGTTTATAAGTGCTTTATAAATAAATTTACAACGTGCCTTTGCTGTTTCTCCACCTGATTGACCCTATATCCTGGTTCGAGTAGATGTTCTCCTTTATCTCCAGAAAAAAGCCGATGATCTCTGCTTTTGGAAGCACTACTGTAATGTTTTCTGTCTACTTTAGGAAAACTACTGGCTAAAAAATTATGACAGAAACAGAATATAGAGCCAATCAGGCGGAGTGATACAGCTGCAGCACGTATAGCAGAGTAGTAACTCAGACGTTGTTGGTTGGAACTAACTAAACAGACTTATTTAAACTGTACAGGTTAGCTAACAGGTAATATAGAGTTCTAACTGTAGAGGTTAGCTAACAGGTAATATAGAGTTCTAACTGTAGAGGTTAGCTAACAGGTAATATAGAGTTCTAACTGTAGAGGTTAGCTAACAGGTAATATAGAGTTCTAACTGTAGAGGTTAGCTAACAGGTAATATAGAGTTCTAACTGTAGAGGTTAGCTAACAGGTAATATAGAGTTCTAACTGTAGAGGTTAGCTAACAGGTAATATAGAGTTCTAACTGTAGAGGTTCGCTAACAGGTAATATAGAGTTCTAACTG
>SSNR01001038.1:23470-29826 GCA_006937965.1 Callopanchax toddi
ATCTTTCTTCCAGTAGAAACAGGAGCAGAGGGCGACCAATCAGAGTGGAGGTAGCAGCTCTCAGGTGGACTACCTGGTGTAGAGGATGTCTCTGAAGGAGATCAGAGACTGTAGTAGTGGTGGTGAGACAGGAGGAGCTTCCAGGTGATTGGACGACTACAGCTAATGTGATCAGGGAGGTGGCGGACGTAGAAGGGCAGGAGTGTAAACAGAGACAAGATTAGCTCAGATGAAGTGAGACAAGGAGAGGACTGAGGACAGGTGGACAGGGACATGAGACATAATGTAGGCTCTATGATTCTCAGGAAGCAGAAATAGTAGAATTCAACAAATGAATGAAATCCATAAAACCAGGCAGAGTCTCAGAACGTTCTCATGTCGACGAGTGAGAAAGATTCTGAGTACTGTCTGAGGTGTTTTGGCCACTGCAGCCACCGTAGCTGATGTCACCTGGTCAGTCGGGGCTCAGCTCTCCTCTCCACGCAGAGCGCCAACGTCCTCCAGAGCACCAAACCACCAGGTTCAGGTCAGACCTCAGGTCAGACCTCAGGTCAGACCTCTGATCAGAACTCAGTTCAGACCTCAGATCAGACCTCAGGTCAGAACTCAGGTCAGACCTCAGATCAGAACTCAGGTCAGACCTCAGATCAGACCTCAGGTCAGACCTCAGATCAGACCTCTGATCAGAACTCAGGTCAGACCTCAGCTCAGAACTCAGATCAGACCTCAGATCAGAACTCAGATCAGACCTCAGATCAGAACTCAGGTCAGACCTCAGCTCAGAACTCAGATCAGACCTCAGATCAGACCTCAGGTCAGAACTCAGTTCAGACCTCAGGTCAGACCTCAGATCAGACCTCAGGTCAGACCTCAGATCAGAACTCAGGTCAGACCTCAGCTCAGAACTCAGATCAGACCTCAGGTCAGACCTCAGGTCAGAACTCAGATCAGACCTCAGATCAGACCTCAGGTCAGACCTCAGATCAGACCTCAGGTCAGACCTTAGGTAAGACCTCAGGTCAGACCTCAGGTCAGACCTCTTATCAGCCCTCAGGTCAGACCTCAGATCAGACCTCAGGTCAGACCTCAGGTCAGACCTCAGGTCAGACCTCAGATCAGACCTCAGGTCAGACCTCAGGTCAGACCTCTTATCAGCCCTCAGGTCAGACCTCAGATCAGACCTCAGGTCAGAACTCAGATCAGACCTCAGATCAGACCTCAGGTCAGACCTCAGATCAGACCTCAGGTCAGACCTTAGGTAAGACCTCAGGTCAGACCTCAGGTCAGACCTCTTATCAGCCCTCAGGTCAGACCTCAGATCAGACCTCAGGTCAGACCTCAGGTCAGACCTCAGGTCAGACCTCAGATCAGACCTCTTATCAGCCCTCAGGTCAGACCTCAGGTCAGACCTCTTATCAGCCCTCAGATCAGACCTCAGGTCAGAACTCAGATCAGACCTCAGGTCAGACCTCAGGTCAGACCTCAGATCAGACCTCAGGTCAGACCTCAGATCAGACCTCAGGTCAGACCTCAGGTCAGACCTCAGATCAGACCTCAGGTCAGACCTCAGGTCAGACCTCAGATCAGACCTCAGATCAGACCTCAGGTCAGACCTCAGGTCAGGTCAGGTCAGATCAGACCTCAGGTCAGAACTCAGATCAGACCTCAGATCAGACCTCAGGTCAGACCTCAGGTCAGACCTCTGATCAGACCTCAGGTCAGAACACTTTCTGAGGTTGGAGAAGTTTTCAGTAGGCTCTGTCAGCAGACGATGACCTGGACCTGTAAGGAAACCTGAGGAGTTCTGAGTCCCGTCAGAGACTCTGGAGCGTCCAGCTCCATCAGCAGCTCCGTCAACATAAAGATCCTTTATCCTCTCAAACCAGCTGACAAAGAGTTCTAATGTCACCTGGTTTATATGAATCCTGTTGGTCATGAACTTTCTATTTACTCACTGTTTAATAACTGTGGTTGGAATGAAGGTAGAAGTGTCCTCTGGTGAGAGGACGGATGTCTACCAGAGGACTGGTGTGGACCAGAGAGTATCAGTCAGTATAGACTACTGAAGACCTGAACCTGTGAAGGTCTGGACGTCTCTAGGAGAGGTGGCAGTAGAGGTTCTGACCAGGTCACAGAACCAGTCCAGAGGAGTGGAAGAGGAGATGAAGGACAGAGCTGATGTCTCCTTCCCTTGTCTCCAGGTGCAGTACCTGCCTCAGTTACCTCACAGTAACGTCTCTCCTGCTCCAGACGTCAAGAAGCAAGTCAAGCAGAAGTATCACCTGCCCAACATTCAGAAATAAACAGCCGTATGTCTGAGACATGTTGTTATGACGGTACGTTTCTACACTCTCAGGGTGACATCATCTCCTCATGGAGGGTCTGATCCCTTCACTCAACTCTAGAACCCAGTCAGTCACATTTAGATCTAACCCTATAAAGGTTCCCGTCCCTAAATCCTCTGATGGATTCAACACACGTCTCCTCCCGTCGCCTGACCTCTGACCTATCAGGTTACACAGGAAGCTGCTAGTGGCTGATCAGCTGGAGGTCGTCAGAGCACTGAGACCTCATGCAGCAGAGTCGGTGTGTGGAGAGCAGGACTGGTTCAGCTCAGCTACAGGTCTTCTACAAGTCATAAAGATCACTATATTATATTGCTAGGAGTATATCACACTACCTTATCGTTGCCCCGTACGGTGATGCGTATTTCCAGACTTGTAGCGACACACGGCCCTATCCTCCTCCGTGGCGGCGCCCCGAGCCTCTCGTGTCCGTGTCGATGCAGCAGGTCTCACCTGGTCAGGGAGGAAGTGACTGGAACACACAGTGGCTTCTGGTCATGACACCGTCTTTGTAAATATGTATATTTCTATAGAGACATGTCTTGAAGTGGACAGAGGAGCGGTGGACTAGCAGTAGGTTGTTGTGTTTGAAGCTAACACCTTCTCTTTGCTACGTTCGACTTTTATTCACTGTATTTCATCCTGAGAGCTGGAACGGTTCACTGGTTTTCACTGGAATAAATGTCGTCTTTTCTACTTGGATTGTGATTTTTTGTGTACGTTCAGGTTCAGTGTGATAGTACAGAGTAGCGTCAGAAAGTCAGGGTCAAAGGTCACCTGAGCCTTTCTCCTCCCTGTCCCACTGGTTTCTGCTCCAAACCAAACCAGACCTCCCAGTGCTCACAGAGAAGTCCACTCTACTATAGGACCTCACACCTGGAGCTCAGTCACCCCCCCCCCCCCCCCCCCCCCCCCCCCCCCCCCCCCCCGAACAGTGACCTGCTGTTAGAGACCTCCCTCTCTGAGTGTAATCAGACTGGATCCCTTAATAATAATGAAGTGACATCACCTGGTAATGATTTTAAATTGATCAGAAGAAGTGATTTAATCCTATTAAATTATACCTTCAATACATGCTGAGGTTACTCCGCCTCCTCATCACTGAGGATTAAAACAACGATTCGTTAAAGGCATCATTAATACCTATTGAGTCTATTTGATGAGTTAATCAGGTTTAACTCATTAATATTTTCTTACAGAGTAAAGTCATGTAATATTTTAACATCAGCATGTTAATGTGTGAATGTTGGAGGTCAGAATGGCAGCCTCTCCTCTGTCAGACTGACCCAGGTCAGCTGGGACTACAGACGTTAGTCGTAGTTTCAGGGTTCCTACAAAGTCTTAAAAGCATTGACTTCATGAATGTGGAAATAATACCTTAAAAGACTTGAAAAAGTCTTGAATTTTAAAATGTGCTGTATGTAACTTCTCCATATCACGTTTCACCTTAAAGATTTCATTTGTCAGCCATGATTGTGATTAAATAACGTAGCTTAAACAAAGATGGTGGAACCAGTAGAGCGTTCCCATATCTGACGCCACAACCACAGACGGTGAACACAACACAGCAACACGCCGAGGAGAAGCAGGAAACTCACAGACGCCTGTCAGGTTTTTAAACGTTTTATTGACGCTACCTAGCTACCAGCTTCATGCTAGGGTTAGCCTCTGGGGAATCTTCATCATTGGTTCTAACCAGTGGAGAACAATGTTTTAGAGGCTTTTTGTGCCGTCTGCAAAAAAAGGATTCAGCTAGGTACAGTTGGCATGAAGGCATTAAAGCTGCACTATGTAATCTTCAAACAAGCTAGGTTTAGCTACGAGGCCGGATGTAGGCATGGGCAAGGGGGGCGTTGCCCCCCACCAAATTCCATGACTGCCCCCCCAAATGCGACTGCATGCAGAAATAACAAATTTAAAAAATATTTCAGTGAAAAACGGTCAGAGTGAGCGCTCCCTTCCGTTTGTCCTCATTCAAAGTAGCTGCTGATTGGTAGATGCATAGGGAGGTGTCATCAGAACCGGATTTCATTCATGGTACCAGAACCGCCTGCCCGAGCGGACCAGCGCTGCGCGGTCCCGATGGGAGACCCCTAGATCTGACGAGCTTCACATCCTGTTGCAGCTAAGTGACTGAGTGGTCACATGACCTCTGAAGAGGACACACAGCATCTCCAATGCACCTGGCACCGCGCTACTTTGACGCACGCTTCAACACACACACACACAATCACAGTACGCCCAACCCACGCACGCAACTCACACATGCTCAGGGGGGGTGCAACAGGTCACAATAGATCAGTGATCTGTACCGATCGCCCTCTGTGGTTCGGGACGTGGTTCATGGTTCCAGCAGCGCTCTGCGTTTGCTAAATCCCCCCCGACCTGACAGCTGGCTCTGAATCAGCTGATCAATAATTCCCTCTGAGAGAGGAGTTCATTTAGTCATCACAGATCAGGTTCTCTCCGTCAGATCAGTCATTTTAGTTCATCAGAATAAAGGATCACTGATCATACGAGCTAATGAACGTAATACTAACGGTGTTCAGTCAGGAGCGATTAACACCCTGATCGTCACGCCCCCCCCCCCCCCCCCCCCCCCCCCCCCCCCCCGCTGCAGCTGTGGGCAGTGAGCGGCGCTGTCTGACCCGAGAGGTGACCAGACGTCTTTTCACCATTTACCGTATTTGCCCGAATATAGAGTAGGACGACCCTGATTATAAGACGACCCCCATTTTTCAAGACTGATCTTCAGAAAAAAAGAATAAATTCACTTTATAAAGAAACTATTTTGAATTAAATTTTGAGAAAATAATTTATATGATACCTTAATTATAGACTGCTTTAATATTTGCATATTGATCAGACAGGAATTAAAGTTCTATGTGACAACAGATTTCAGTCAATTGGGAAAAAAGAGAAAAAAGCTCTCTCTTCCTCAGTCTGGCTGTGTGGGCCCTCCCTCCTCCCTTCCTTCATCTCTCTCTCACTGAGAGTGTGTGTGTGTGTGTGTGTGTGTGTGTGTGTGTGTGTGTGCGCGTGCGTGCATGTACGGTAATTTGTTTTTATAGGATTAAACATTTTATTTAAACATCAGATTGACATCTTGAGTTAAATGTTGTAGATTGAGCAGAAAAATGTTGCTACAAAATAAATAGAGATCAAAGTTTTTTGTCTTTTATTTTTCTTTCTGCTGATTCGAAGAATGATCAAATCTTTGACTGAAATCCATGATCCGATCCAGTCCGTGAGTGTTTTGCCAGTACTACTGCGACACACACACAAAGCAGCGACAGCTTCTTCATCATCAAAACTAACACCCCCCCCATGTGAGTACCAGACAAGAGCGCCAGGTTCTCCCTTGAGAACATGGGATGAAACATTGTGTGCACTCCTGCTTATATAAGCCATAAAGAAATAAGAACAACAAACAAATATACAGAAAGAATATAAGAAAAAGATAGAAACACAATAAACAACAGAAAATGGATAAAGGATATAAGAATCAAAATAAAAAAATAAAGTAAAAGACAAAAAGAGAGGTTCAATAGATAAGATGGAAAAAATAAAGATAAAAAGTAATATAAAACACAAAAGGTTCAATACAAATAAGATGGATTTTAAAAAAGATACAAATAATCTAAAAGACAAAATAGAAAGGTTCAACAGATAAGATACTGTAGATTAAACAAATCAAAATAAAAAATAATCTAAAAGACAAAAATAAGGGTTAAATAGATAGATAAGATAAAAAATAAAGATAAAAATAAAATCAAATAAAAGACAAACGAAATGACAGAAAGAAAGAAAAACAAAAAACACAAAAAAGAACCAAACCAAACCAGATGAGGTCAGCCTCAACAGGGCATCACCAGTGTCCTACTTGTTCCGTCCCAAGCCGGGTAAACGCAGAGGGTAGGGATCAGATATGAACATACATCTATGGATAGAGGAACTGATATGATGATGTCATAGTTTTTGATGCATTTAAGGGATTGGGGGGGGGGGGGG
>SSNR01001039.1:21573-36736 GCA_006937965.1 Callopanchax toddi
CCCATTACAAGAGCCGTTGTCTGTCAACTGAACCAGTGTGTTTGCAGTTGTCAAAGTGTGTGTTGAAGTTCCAATTCCAACAGAGGAAAAGTCAGATCCATTGAGTCTGGGTTGTCAAGGTGATGAAGACAAGAAGCTATCAGTCTGAGATCAACAAGACTTTAAAGCTGAGAATGAAGTTGTGTTCACCACCAGTGTAGAATCTAAACTAGTGCCCCGTGTGAGGCTTGAACTCACGACCTTCAGATTATGAGACTGACGCGCTACCTACTGCGCCAACGAGGCCACAAACTGAACAACAATGAATCCTTTAACCTGGTGGAGTCCCAACATGCCATGTGACCTTCAGTTACATGGTATGGATGGTTGACTTTATAGGATCACATGAATGGATGAGTCCAACATTCACTGAAGACAAAGCTGCTCCAATATCTGCTGCCTTCAATGCAACCATTCACCTCTCTGCCTCTGGCTTTCACAGGGATTTCTTCATTTACTCATCTTTAGGCTTCCACTGAAAACCTCCAAAGCCTCACAGCTAAATGCAATCCTCCAATCTTCACTCAACTCTCTAACTCCAAACCTTTACTATTCATCTGGTTTCTTCTTCCTCCTTCAAAAACTCTCTGGATCAAATCCCAGCTGAGATCAAAGCTGTGGCTGCTTTCTGACCTACAGTCTGTGTTAACAACTGACAATTGTTCTCAATCCAACCTGCAGGACCTGAACCCAGTGTGTTCACCACAAGTCACTGTTACCTTTTGACACCATCAGGACCTGTTGTGCTTTGTCTCTTTCAGGTCCAGAGAGGCTGATCTGGTCTGGATCTGGTCTGGATTTGGTCTGGATCTGGTCTGGATCTGGTCTGGATCTGGTCTGGATCTGGTCTGGATCTGGTCTGGATCTGGACCAAACAGGAAGTAGAAATCTGTCCTCCTGTGCTACTAGCATATAGAATGACTCAATGCTCCCTGTCTTCATCATAAAGACACTTTCATGTTAGGCTCCGCCCCCAAAGCCTATGTGCTTTGATGTTGGATCCACCCTAAGCCTATTGTAACCTACATAATAAATGAACATTTTCTTTCTCCTCCTTGAACCGCCACCTTATCACTGTCACAGCCTCTGCTCCTGTGTGTTTGTGTGTGTGAGTGCGTGTGTGGCTCTGCTAGATTGTTTGCAGGTTTGAGTGCTGATTGCCGATTGACAGCAGCTGGCCCTGATTCTGCTCAGCACATAAAGGCCTGCCTCTGCCCAGAGGACTGATGAGATGAGCCTGACAGCGCTGTTGAGAGGGTCCTCCCTATTCCAGGAGACTTGGATACCAGATTTTTGAGTGTTGCTTTATAATAAATTATTTTTATATCATGAAAGTTCCCACGTGGTTCCTTCTTTGCTACAGCTTTTGAGCCAGGCAGTAACAAATGGGGGCTCGTCCGGGATCTTTTTTCCTAGAGTACCACAAAATCTGTGATATAGTTTTTTTGGTTTTGTAATGCGTGCAGCTCCTGGAACCGAGTGGGCGTCGGTTCCAGGTTATGGACATCATTCATTCGGTTGGGAACCCGTGTGGAAGTTCAGGTGGTCCTCTCCTGTGGTAAGTTATTTGCTTCTCCTTAANCCAGATCCAGACCAGATCCAGACCAGATCCAGACCAGATCAGCCTCTCTGGACCTGAAAGAGACAAAGCACAACAGGTCCTGATGGTGTCAAAAGGTAACAGTGACTTGTGGTGAACACACTGGGTTCAGGTCCTGCAGGTTGGATTGAGAACAATTGTCAGTTGTTAACACAGACTGTAGGTCAGAAAGCAGCCACAGCTTTGATCTCAGCTGGGATTTGATTCAGAGAGTTTTTGAAGGAGGAAGAAGAAACCAGATGAATAGTAAAGGTTTGGAGTTAGAGAGTTGAGTGAAGATTGGAGGATTGTATTTAGTTGTGAGGCTTTGGAGGTTTTCAGTGGAAGCCTAAAGATGAGTAAATGAAGAAATCCCTGTGAAAGCCAGAGGCAGAGAGGTGAATGGTTGCATTGAAGGCAGCAGATATTGGAGCAGCTTTGTCTTCAGTGAATGTTGGACTCATCCATTCATGTGATCCTATAAAGTCAACCATCCATACCATGTAACTGAAGGTCACATGGCATGTTGGGACTCCACCAGGTTAAAGGATTCATTGTTGTTCAGTTTGTGGCCTCGTTGGCGCAGTAGGTAGCGCGTCAGTCTCATAATCTGAAGGTCGTGAGTTCAAGCCTCACACGGGGCACTAGTTTAGATTCTACACTGGTGGTGAACACAACTTCATTCTCAGCTTTAAAGTCTTGTTGATCTCAGACTGATAGCTTCTTGTCTTCATCACCTTGACAACCCAGACTCAATGGATCTGACTTTTCCTCTGTTGGAATTGGAACTTCAACACACACTTTGACAACTGCAAACACACTGGTTCAGTTGACAGACAACGGCTCTTGTAATGGGGACTATTGACATCCTTCACCCTTCATTCAGTCTGACATCATGTGGAACTTTCCACAAAGGGACACTTTCCTGTGTCAGAGAGCTCAGTTTTCACATTTCAAGTTGCACTTCCTCCTGATTAATATCAAATTCTGATGAATCACTTGACAAAGTCTGGTTTGGTGTAAAGAAATAGAAACTAACAAGAGTTGGGCCAGTGGCGCAATGGATAACGCGTCTGACTACGGATCAGAAGACTCTAGGTTCAACTCCTGGCTGGCTCAAACATCTTTAGCTGAGCTGCTTTCACTATTATTATCAGGGGTGACCACAACTAGTCCACCAGTCCTCAAGAGAACCAGGTTTCATTCATGAGAACCAGAACCCACTTCCCCAACACGCCTTTGTGGACCAGCGCCTTCACGGTCCTGATGGGAGACCCCTCAATCTGATGAGCTTCACATCCTGTTGCAGCTCAGTGAATGAGTGTTCACATGACCTCTGAAGCTAGTAGACACACATGGCAGGACCTCCGACACACACACACTCACAGCATCTCCAATGCACATGGCACCACACTGGTAACACACAGCTCCTTCAACCCACACATGCCCAGTAGGGGTGCAACGGGTCACAATCGATCCATCCTCCGTACGGATCACCCTCTATGGTTCGGGACACAATTCAATGATCCAGCAGCTCTCGCTCGTTGCTAAATCCTCCCCGGCATCCTGTACTCGCGCTCTGAATCTGCTGATAAATAATTCCCCTCTGAGAAAGGAGTTGATTTTTCATCACATATCAAGTTCTCTCTATCAGTCTTTTTACTGACCAGAACAAAGGATCTCTGATTGATATCTGATCACTTCTCTGATGCGTGCGCGCACGGAGCGTCTGATCCTCCATCCCTCTCTGTCAGCTGATCATTCTCCTCTCTGATGGAGAAACCAGACTCATCTCTTTCTGTCTAAGATAACGTGTTGTGTTGGACTTTTATACGAGCTAATGATCGTTAATATTATAACAGCTGTTCAGTCAGGAGCGCAAAGATCATCAACTCCATTGTCTAAAGGAAGATCAGACTACAAGTTGTACTGCTCTCTGGTGAGTTGACTATAAACAGCCAGAATAGCCGAGCGGTCCAAGGCGCTGTGTTCAGGTCACAGTCTCCACTGGAGGCGTGGGTTCAAATCTCACTTCTGACAAAGAAGCTTTTCTATAAGACTGAGCAGAAAGCAACACACTGACAGTGATCTATTACAGAATGTGATTTAAAGAGAGTCAGATGAGGTCATGTGGTCAGTGAGCATTTCTGTCTGTCTGGGAAAGTGATTTAATAAAAGTCTGATGAAAATGTCCACCAGGGCTGGTAGAAGAAACCTTCAGGGACCAGACATGTAACTACATGGTCTAAATGCTGTCATTATACAGGAACTTTGAAGTGATTGATGCTTCTCCGTCTGCTGTTCAAGGGAGAGACACATACGTATTGACAGAGACCTTTGTGATTTCTACTTCTCCGTCGGTGTTGTGAAGCAGTTCTTCACCAGGACAGCAGAGGGCGTATAACTTTTCTGCAGGAACGTTTCTGGTCGAACAAAGTTTGTTGATTTCAGCTTAGTAATGGCCGACAGAGAGCGACTTTTATTAAGGTGGAACGGATTGAACTCAAGGAACAATGTTGTTAAAACGATTGTTAACAACAACTTCTGACATTAAAGTCCAGAACTCCATATTTCCTGGCTGCCTGACAGCTGTTTGACTCCTCTGCTGCATCGACCACCATCATCCTAAAATCAGCGTCGTAACTCTGCCTCAGTTGTCTGTTAACTCGCTACTTTTAATCCAGTCTGCTCCGGTCGCTGACGGCTTTACAAAACACTGGCGCCCTCTGCTGTTGCTGTCGTGTAATGACCTCAAACAGCTATCAGCATGTGTCACTGGTTAGATCCTGATTATGAGACAAACCAACATTTTTACATTATTTTCAATAAAAACACCATGTCTTATATTCAGGTCAATACAGAATTTATGACCTGGTAGAAGGTGTGATTTTAGTCATGACATCACAGATAAAATGACATTGTGATCTCAGCTCAACCACAGTAAACATTACATAGAAAGACAACGACAAGGATGGGATTTGAACCCATGTGTGCTGAGCACAATGGATTAGCAGTCCATCGCCTTAACCACTCGGCCACCTTGTCTTGATGAGCATTAATACAGATACTTCATTGGTCATTTTGAAGTGTTGTTTTATTAGTTATTAATCTGCTGAGGACACAACCCACTGCTGACATCATAATCATCAATCTACTCCTTGCTCACGTTGCAGAAGACTGCGTAGAACTTTGTTGTTTCCACTTAACAAACCACTCAGGAATTGATAAGGGAATTGTTGAGGAATTGGACTGATTGGCAGAATCAACAATGGCATTGATATTGAAAAGAACATATCAANGAGAAGTAGAAATCAAAAAGGTCTCTGTCAATACGTATGTGTCTCTCCCTTGAACAGCAGACGGAGAAGCATCAATCACTTCAAAGTCCCTGTATAATGACAGCATTTAGACCATGTAGTTACATGTCTGGTCCCTGAAGGTTTCTTCTACCAGCCCTGGTGGACATTTTCATCAGACTTTTATTAAATCACTTTCCCAGACAGACAGAAATGCTCACTGACCACATGACCTCATCTGACTCTCTTTAAATCACATTCTGTAATAGATCACTGTCAGTGTGTTGCTTTCTGCTCAGTCTTAAAGAAAAGCTTCTTTGTCAGAAGTGGGATTTGAACCCACGCCTCCAGTGGAGACTGTGACCTGAACACAGCGCCTTGGACCGCTCGGCCATTCTGACTGTTTATAGTCAACTCACCAGAGAGCAGTACAACTTGTAGTCTGATCTTCCTTTAGACAATGGAGTTGCTGATCTTTGCGCTCCTGACTGAACAGCTGTTATAATATTAACGATCATTAGCTCGTATAAAAGTCCAACACAACACGTTATCTTAGACAGAAAGAGATGAGTCTGGTTTCTCCATCAGAGAGGAGAATGATCAGCTGACAGAGAGGGATGGAGGATCAGACGCTCCGTGCGCGCACGCATCAGAGAAGTGATCAGATATCAATCAGTGATCCTTTGTTCTGGTCAGTAAAAAGACTGAGTCTGATAGAGAGAACTTGATATGTGATGAAAAATCAACTCCTTTCTCAGAGGGGAATTATTTATCAGCAGATTCAGAGGGCGAGTACAGGATGCCGGGGAGGATTTAGCAACGAGTGAGAGATGCTGGATCAGAGAATTGTGTCCCGAACCATAGAGGGTGATCCGTACGGAGGATGGGTCGATTGTGACCCGTTGCACCCCTACTGGGCATGTGTGGGTTGAAGGAGCTGTGTGTTACCAGTGTGGTGCCATGTGCATTGGAGATGCTGTGAGTGTGTGTGTGTCGGAGGTCCTGCCATGTGTGTCTACTAGCTTCAGAGGTCATGTGAACACTCATTCACTGAGCTGCAACAGGATGTGAGGCTCATCAGATTGAGGGGTCTCCCATCACGACCGTGAAAGCGCTGGTCCACAAAGGCGTGTCAGGGAAGTGGGTTCTGGTTCTCATGAATGAAACCTGGTTCTCTTGAGGACTGGTGGACTAGTTGTGGTCACCCCTGATAATAATAGTGAAAGCAGCTCAGCTAAAGATGTTTGAGCCAGCCAGGAGTTGAACCTAGAGTCTTCTGATCCGTAGTCAGACGCGTTATCCATTGCGCCACTGGCCCAACTCTTCTTAGTTTCTATTTCTTTACACCAAACCAGACTTTGTCAAGTGACTCATCAGAATTTGATATTAATCAGGAGGAAGTGCAACTTGAAATGTGAAAACTGAGCTCTCTGACACAGGAAAGTGTCCCTTTGTGGAAAGTTCCACATGAAGTCAGACTGAATGAAGGGTGAAGGATGTCAATAGTCCCCATTACAAGAGACGTTGTCTGTCAACTGAACCAGTGTGTTTGCAGTTGTCAAGGTGTGTGTTGAAGTTCCAATTCCAACAGAGGAAAAGTCAGATCCATTGAGTCTGGGTTGTCAAGGTGATGAAGACAAGAAGCTATCAGTCTGAGATCAACAAGACTTTAAAGCTGAGAATGAAGTTGCGTTCACCACCAGTATAGAATCTAAACTAGGGCCCCGTGTGAGGCTTGAACTCACGACCTTCAAATTATGAGACTGACGTGCTACCTACTGCGCCAACGAGGCCACAAACTGAACAACAATGAATCCTTTAACCTGGTGGAGTCCCAACATGCCATGTGACCTTCAGTTACATGCTATGGATGGTTGACTTTATAGGATCACATGAATGGATGAGTCCAACATTCACTGAAGACAAAGCTGCTCCAATATCTGCTGCCTTCAATGCAACCATTCACCTCTCTGCCTCTGGCTTTCACAGGGATTTCTTCATTTACTCATCTTTAGGCTTCCACTGAAAACCTCCAAAGCCTCACAACTAAATACAATCCTCCAATCTTCACTCAACTCTCTAACTCCAAACCTTTACTATTCATCTGGTTTCTTCTTCCTCCTTCAAAAACTCTCTGAATCAAATCCCAGCTGAGATCAAAGCTGTGGCTGCTTTCTGACCTACAGTCTGTGTTAACAACTGACAATTGTTCTCAATCCAACCTGCAGGACCTGAACCCAGTGTGTTCACCACAAGTCACTGTTACCTTTTGACACCATCAGGACCTGTTGTGCTTTGTCTCTTTCAGGTCCAGAGAGGCTGATCTGGTCTGGATCTGGTCTGGATCTGGTCTGGATCTGGACCAAACAGGAAGTAGAAATCTGTCCTCCTGTGCTACTAGCATATAGAATGACTCAATGCTCCCTGTCTCCATCATATACACACTTTAATGTTAGGCTCCGCCCCCAAAGCCTNATAAGAAAACGTTTTAAGGTCCCAAATCAGCGGTATCCAGGCCTCACTACACAATAACCAGGTGGGTTGACCCTAATATTAACAGGTCCTCATACTAACATAGACATCATTATTTTGATGATCTAATAGAAGTGATCATCTAACCTGTGGAGGAGAATTAGCATTGTTAGCTTGTCTCCAGAACAACTTCTCTGCTGAAGACTTGTCCTTCTCTCAGAAGTCTCTGATATTGATCCTAGTTTTATTATCCTTTGGTCAGAAAGCCTTTCTGATGGATTCTGATTCTGCTCACATTGGATGAATGAAGTCAGCAGTTACCTGGAGGGAACTCTGAGCAAAACAAACGCACCCTGTAGAAGGCAGCCATGTTGCAGTCCCACACTCTCATTCTATTGGTTGGAACACTGAGGCCATCAGAAAAAGCAGAAAGACTGGAGTGTGAGCAGAAGAAGTCTGAGAGCTTGAGTCTGAGTCACAAACACAGGATGTCTGAGCTCAAGGGAAGAGAATAAATATTAGAACCAGAGACATGATGTCAGGAGTGGGATTTGAACCCACGCCTCCAACTGGAGACCAGAATCCTCTGTGCTGAGTGAGAAAGGAAACCTTGAGTCTGGCGCCTTTGACCGCTCGGCCATCCTGACACAATGCAGACAAATCCCTACAAAGACACGCCCCCATCTCTTTTTATTAAAGCTCCTATGTGGAGAATTGTTCTATTGATCAAAGTTTTCTAAATGTTTTAAATGATAGTTCAGGTCTAAACTATGATCTATGGGTAGAGTTCCACAACATCTGTTATTCTTCTGAAGACCCTCCTTCCTCCTAGAGACCCCTTTGAATTCTCTCTGACCGCTGAACTTTATCAGCCAATAGGATTCAAGTTTACACATTGTCAGCTGTCAGTCAAGATGGATGCGCTTCATGCAAACCAGTAGAGGTGGGGGCCGTGCTCCCAGGATGCTCAGTGTCTTCCTGTTTACAGTCTCAGCTGGTCATGGAGAAGTCAGAGCTAATTTCTACTAAAACGTTATCCATTCCCCGACTACTGAGGGATTTATTTGTATTTTTACACATTTCTCCTCACAGAATGACAAGGCTTGCCAAGAATATGCTTTTATTTTGGTAAAGAATTCCATTCTGGACCGATTGTCTCCTCATTTCCGGGTTCTGCTACTTGCAGCTCCCTGTTGAGTGACGAGCGTGTTGAGCGACGTGTTTCATCAGCACAGTGTGACAGTCAGGTCTCAGAACATCTACAGAGTGAGAACATGGTTTGTGAGCTGTGAAAGATTCAACCCTGTAATCCAGTTTGAGCAGGAGCTGAGAGCCATGACAAGCACAGTGAGTGACCGGCTTAGAGACCAGAGTGAGGCGCCGTGTGCACACGCGTGTAGAGGTGGGGCTATAGGAAGCAGGAGGGGGAGAATGGATGATTCAGGAAGGGCCGTGCTACGTTGGATTTAAAAAATGCTCTCCTGCTGAAAAACTCCACACAGCTGCTTTAATGTCACAGTGGTGGAGCGAGTGCAGTCCTGTAGATTCCTGGTCCTCCATGTTTCCAAGGACTCAGCTGGTCACCAAAGACCACACAACTGGTTTGGAGAGCCCAGCAGAGGCTGTACTTCCTCAGAGTGCTCAGGAGGAATAACATGGAGAGGAAGCTGCTGGTGGCGTTCTACCAGAGCCTAGTATACTAGACCGTCACTTCTGCTCTGCACACTTTGGTCTAGACACGCTCCATTGGAACCTCAGCAGCCCACTGATTGGTCCGCTCAGTCTTTTACCGGGCCAATCACAACGCTCTAACGCGTTGGTGGGTGGGATTTGCCGATGATGTCAGAGCTCTGACTCTGAATTTAAACAATATGGCGGCAGCTCAGGAACGGCGTTTGTTNTGTGGTGTCTGGTGATAGGCAGCCATTTTTATTTTAAACCCTGAAAACGTTAAAAATATCAGCTAGGTTACCTGTCAACTATGTTACCAAATCTCCCAAAATGATATATTGTTATGGCTGAATGTTTATAATACATGGTCTCCTCATCAGAGTTACTCCAGAAGAAAAAGTAGAGGAATAGGAGGACATGGAGCTAACCCTTTTGTTTAGGATGAAAAAGGATTCAACACTCAAAGGTTAGCTAGTGACTTTACTTGGTATCAGACACAGACTCTGTTGGAGTCCAGCTCTGTGTGGACAGAAGATCACCAAATGACCTGCAGTCAGGAATAGGGCTGCCACCATTCGTTGATTAGTCACGATTACGTCGACAGTCATCAGCGACGCATGTAGTAGTCGATGCGTCGTTAAATTTTTTAAAGCCTTTTTTTACTGCCTTGTCTTCTATTCTGTCGTTCAGCTGCTGCAGCACGGCGGAGCGTCGTCCTGCAAAGCTCCTGCTGCAGAGCAAAACTCTGTGCAGCAGCTCCATGAGGCAAAGAGCAGTTTCAACACTTTCAGAAATAATGCTGCACTTTATGCTACAGTTAAAGATTACTACAAGCTGCAATTATAAGTTTAACTATGATCTTGTCTTTATTTTTAATTGGCAGATACCCTGAACACTTCAAGCTGTAAGCTAATGATGATTACATAAGAGCAGCTGCATGCTGCGATGCAATAAACTGTACATTTTAGTCCAATGTAGCGTGATCCGATTAGTCAGCTAATCGCAAAAATAATCGGTGATTAGTCGACTATCAAAATAATCGTTTATGGCAGCCCTAGTCAGGAAGTGGTTGATTATTATTCCACCTTCTACACATCCTGTACCACAGTCACTAACATCATCTGTTATGGCTCCACTGGGGATTGAACCCAGAACCTTCTGCGTGTGAGGCAGATGTGATGACCATTACACCATGGAACCTGTAGCACTTCTAACAAGTGTTGTTGACATCAGCCAGTTCTACACAGTCCCAAATAAACAGCTAGTAAAGGGAGTCAAGTCCAAAATGTCTGTGGTTCAGAGAAGAAGCAGCTGAGTGTGAGAGGGGTTGTGATCCAGGACCTACCACACCGGAGGGAGCAGCAGGACACGTCCAGGACCACTGGACCATCAGTCTGTCTCTCTAGATCCAGGTGGGAAGGCTCGCCATCTAACGCTGATGAAGGTTTCTGCTCTACAAATGTTCCAACATCAAAACCTGGAGCCTCGTTTACTATAGGCTTGGGGGCGGAGCCAACATCAAAGCTCACATGCTTTGGGGGCGGAGCCTAATATCAAAGGCACCAAGTGTCTATATGATGGAGACATAGAGCATTGAGTCATTCTATATGCTAGTAGTCTTATTAGCCTGCTATCTAGCTACCTAGCTAGCTCTCTCAGTCTTCTTCTCCACCCTCTAGAGGAATGATGACATCACAAAGTCCACTGAGCTCTTCTACAATGAGATCAAAGCCGTTGGTTTTGGGCTCCAAACAGAGCAGCAGGTTGTTTTCTGACTGCGTCGTTCACCCAGCATCTGCTTCATTCATTTTACTAAACAATCATTCAAAACCTTCTTCTGTTCAATAAACTCAGGGTCAAATCAAAACCTCCAGCCAACAAGGCGTCCAGCCAATGAGGAAGTTCTCCAGGTCAGCAGACACTACAAAGGTCTCTGCTGACGGAGCTTTCCTTCTGAGTCCTGGACGCTGCATTGGGGTTCAGATCAGGTCCACAGTCTGAGCAGAACTTTGAAAGAGACAGACCTGATGCTGGTGTTGGTCTTAAAGCTAAACACTGGTTAAATCTCTTCTGGTCTCTGTAGGCTGGTGTTCAAAGACCCATCAGGACCTCTGGATCAAACCCTGGTTTCTCAGCTCTTTACAGAAAGGACAGCAGCAAACTTTCAGATCAGGACATGTTCAACCTGCTCACCAACTTCACAAGGTAGGAGTTGTTTTCACCGTCCTTTCTCTCCTTCTAACTGTTGATCAATGGAGCAGTCAGATCTTTGGTCTGGACAAACAAAATGTAATATTCCTACAAGATATGAAGAGTATTTAGTTTGTGGAGTTTCTATGTGATTGATGTGAAAGGAGATGATTGATGATTCTTGTCAGCTCTTCCCACTTCATCAGAAACATTACAGTTTGTCTCAGTTGCTAAAACACTAAACTCTGTTGTCTGAACCCACTGATTGAAACAATCACTATTTAGACAAAACCATCAGCTCTTTTCAGCTGTTTAGACACAACTTCTCAACACATTTTCATTGTGTGCACGTGTGCTGCATAATAGTGAGCACAGGTGACAAAAGTCAAACACAACTACAGTTTTTTACTATCGTTTACACACGATTTTAAGACTTGGGTTTTATTTTCTAAATATTGTTAATATTATCCAAACACCACACTCAATTTGCATATTTCTGTGATCGTTTGCAAAATGACACTTTTGACAAAACATACACACTTCAGTCAAAACATTTACACACACACACTTGTAAAAATGGTTTTAGTTGTTCTTTGACAAACACAGTTCCCAGTGATCAGACTCCATTGCAGCCAGTTTCACTCTGATGTGATCAATATAAAACACATTTGTCAAAAAAACTAATTTTAGGAAATGACATGAGGTAGATTTGAGTCCAGACATTGTTATGTGAGGGATCATTTAGATGAAAACATTAGTGACAAACCCACAGCAGTCTATATGAGATCTAGACAGAATGTAGACAAATAGTCCTGAACTGACCAAGTACTGCACAACACTGATGCTGCAGACTGAAGAGGTCAAGTATTTATTTCAATACTTACAGTATTTCTGACCATAATCAGTCACAGTAATCAACCAACAATGAAATCTATGAAACAAATAAAATCTGTAGACAAATAAAAATGACTGCATGAAGTCCAAACACTTTGACTCTGAAGAAAAACGACTGTAAAGCAACAAGAATCCTGAAACTACACTGTCAGAAATGAAAGTACAGAATTGTACCTTTTGTCGTCACTGGGTGGTACCCTCAAAAGTACAGTTTTGTACCTTAACTGATNCTCTGCTCCTGTGTGTTTGTGTGTGTGAGTGCGTGTGTGGCTCTGCTAGATTGTTTGCAGGTTTGAGTGCTGATTGCCGATTGACAGCAGCTGGCCCTGATTCTGCTCAGCACATAAAGGCCTGCCTCTGCCCAGAGGACTGATGAGATGAGCCTGACAGCGCTGTTGAGAGGGTCCTCCCTATTCCAGGAGACTTGGATACCAGATTTTTGAGTGTTGCTTTATAATAAATTATTTTTATATCATGAAAGTTCCCACGTGGTTCCTTCTTTGCTACAGCTTTTGAGCCAGGCTGTAACAAATGGGGGCTCGTCCGGGATCTATTTTCCTAGAGTACCACAACATTTGTGATATAGTTTTTTGGTTTTGTAATGCGTGCAGCTCCTGGAACCGAGTGGGCGTCGGTTCCAGGTTATGGGCATCATTCATTCGGTTGGGAACCCGTGTGGAAGTTCAGGTGGTCCTCTCCTGTGGTAAGTTATTTGCTTCTCCTTAACACTCGGTCGACCAGAATTCTGCAACTACTAGAATGACCATAGCAGTCATTTTGACTGCTCAGACATTTTTTGCATATAATTTGGATTATCATTACAAATATCTAAGAATAAATTGGTGGAATAGGTTAAAACACATCAGGACACTAAATTAAACAATAACGATTGAGTGTTTTATTTATTTAATTCATGCAACATAACTTCTCAGAATTACAAATGCAAACTCAAACTGCAACCATTTTCTCTGTGAAATAAAAACAAATGTATCCTGCTTTCAAAATAGGTTAGTGTCATCATTAGACCTCAACAATGAAATTTAATAACTATTATGAACATGAACAAATGCTGTGATGACTGCCAGCCAGCTGAAGACACTCTGCTGTAGCAAACAACAGGCTGATATAAGATGATAAGGAGTCCTCCTGTAGGCCGCATACCTTGAAATTTAGCAGAAAAGGTGTCAGCAAGTGTAGAATTTGATGTTTCCAGTGGTCTTATTTGCTAGGAGGCACCTCTATAATGTTTTCTGAATCACTTTCAGAGCTAGATGAAGCTTCTTCCAAACACCAAGAGACATCACTCTCTGAACCTGCTCCTCCGTCGGATTCTTCCTCATCAAGGCTCTGAAGCATGGCTAAAGCCTCCATAGTTGTTCATTTCTTTCTACGTTTCATTTTTGTCTCTATTGGGTTTAGAGTGAAGCTATAGCTAGGTTTTAGCTTCACAGAGCATAAAAAAACAAACAAACAATAGAGCAGGAGAAAGAGCGGGAAAATGTAGCAAATAGTGTAATATGACACCCCTGTAAAACACATGCAGTCAATTTGACTGCTATGGTTATTCGAGGTAGTAACACTCAGATCTTTTTTGTGTTTTGAAAATTTTATGAAAAAACAATGTTATATTAAAATAGACACACATTTAGGAAAAGTCAGGGTCCTACTGCTACATACGTTTTTTTAAAGCCAAGTTATGACGTTGCAAATTTTGAAAGCAGTCAAAATGACTGCCTTGGGTGTTCTAGTGTTAAAGGATACCACGCTGAGAGGTATGGTTTTTTTAAATTTTGTTTAGTTTTACAATAAATATGTGACTGAAATTCACTTCACCTGGTGCCACTGCTGTGGGTTTGTGTAGGAACTTGTTTTGTTTCCATGCGGTTCTGCCTAGTTCTGGTGGGATATGCCATGTTTTTTTGTTTGTTTGTTTGTTTTTTTGTGTAGTTTCACTTTGTTTTCCAGAGAATTCCCTGTGAGGCTGTATGGTGCATCCCAACATGGGTTGCTCCAGTTTGTTGTTTTCCTCTAGTGAGGTGGCACGTGGTTAGCGTTGGTTGTTTTTGGACATCCATCTCGGGGGTACTCCAGGGGTTTTTGTGGGGTTACCTGCTTGCAGATTGCTTTACCAGCTGGTTTTGTGCTCAATCTACCCACCGCAATCCCACACGAAGACTAGGGTTGAGTTTTAGTTAGATCTTTGGAGGCAGATAGAGGGAATTCTCTGGGTGCTAGTTGGTCTTTACTTGGCATCTTGGTTTGAAAGTAAAACTGCGGCTTTGTGGTGGTCTTGGCTTAGCTATTTGTGGCTTGTTTTGGTAAGAGTGCAGCTATGTCAGTGGAGGAGTTTATTAAATCCCCATCAGTGGATATGTTGGATCAATGTTCTCATGAGCAATTGGTAAAGATTGCAGATCATTATGGTGTTGTTGTTGGTGACAAAAGGTTAAAGGAAAATGTACGATCTATTTTGAGAGAGAATCTGTACGAACAGGCTGTTTTGTCTCTGCCGGCTCAGGCTGCCTCACCAGTCGACCAGATAGCTCCGCGTTTGTCGTCTGAGGTCCCATTGGATTTTGAACAACAAAAAGAGCTGTTGCGGCTTCGGATGCAACTGCAACAGGAGCGGGACTTAGCTTTAGAAAAACTGCGACAGCAAGCAGAGTTGGAAAAGCTTTTGGCCGTGGAAAAGGTGAGACAGCAGACTGAACTTTTGAAACTTGATTTGGAAGGTGAGAGGCTGCGCTTGATTAAAGACGGCAGGTTGTCAGAGACTCAAACCTTAGAATCCCAGTCTAAGCCGGATGTCCTTAATGATTTGCGTTTGGTACCCAGGTTCAATGAAAATGACATTGAGACATTTTTTACGTTGTTTGAACGTGTTGCCGACACCCGAGGTTGGACTGATTTGGACCGCTAGTTGGTCGTGCGCAGGAGGCTTTATCCTTGTTATCTTCAGCTGAGTGTGCGGATTACACTAAAGTCAAAGCTGCCGTTTTGAAGGCCTATGAGTTAGTCCCTG